>VDFB02010801.1:48966-270903 GCA_007258455.2 Sequoia sempervirens | reverse complement strand
ATATATATATATATATAATTCATATCTTATGTAACAAACCAAACAAGTCACATTTATTTGATGCAAATCCCTCTTAAATTTCAAAGTTATTTCAGTTTCATAATATAGAGTCCTCTTTTATTAAATGAGGGTGCAATTGAATGCATGTGGGAAAATGGGAAATAATAGCAACATTTATAACACATTAATAGTTAAATAATTAATAATTATTGGGAGATTTATTTGGTTGGTATGTTATAATTTTGCTTTAAAAGTAAAATCGACTCAAATTTATTTATATTTATTTGCTCATGTACAATCGAATAAATAAAGCTGCTCTGAAGATTACATTTATAATTTGTTTTATAATATGGGTTTACATTGATATAACAAAAAGTAACTGAAGACAATAGAATTTAATTAAAATATCACTTCATTTTTATTTTTTTCTCAAAATGCCAATCATTACAAACAACTCAACATTCAATCTTTGTCAAATTTCACTTGCACTCTGCTAAATCCAAATCCAAACATATATTTGATAGGAAGGAAGACAAGACAGACATGTAAATATGGTGGAAAGAGAAAGGAATTCAGCTATCCAAATTTTACAAACAAACTGGCGGTTTTGAACTATAATCCCATGATGAATAAGCAAGCATACACAGAATCAACTAAGCATACAGAGATTTATAGGCCTGATGGAGATTGAGTAGATTGTTCAGGAGCTGCAGAGGTTGAGGTACGACCGCGTTTGTAGAGGGAATATGAAGTTACTAGGTTAAGCAGCAAGAAGGCAACTACACCAGCAAAAGAAGCAATCAATGCACCTCCACCACGATCACAAAATCTTCCAACTTTGTCACAGATCTTGTTCCACTGTGAGTGTTTGTTTCCATCCTTACCCACCTCTGATATTGCTGTAGCTGCTGAGGCTCCTGCTGATAGAGTGACCACAGTAACCTACACATCATACAAACTCTTCCCATTTCAATATAAATTCAAAATATTCTTATGAGCGGAAAAATGTTAGATTATGGCAGTACATTTTAAGTTTTGATTTGTTTAGGTCGTTCATCTAAAATCATCCTAATAAATGGACGGTGGTTCATCTGAAATCACATTAACTTTTTCAGTAGGACCCACCTATTATCGTTATTTCAGATGAATCATCTAAACAAATCAAGCTTAGAATGTGTTGTTTAAGCTTGTCTGTTGGACTGCGGTTCATCTGAAATCACACTAACTTTTTCAGTAGGACCCACCTATTAATGTGATTTCAGATGAACGTCCAAACAAATCAAAACTTAGAATATGTTTAAGCTTGTGGAGACGGTGGTTCATCTGAAATCACACTAACTTTTTCAATAGAATCCACCTATTAATATGATTTCAGATAAATTATGTAAACAAATCAAAACTTAAAATACATTGTTTAAACTTACCCATCACCATCAAATTTCAAGTCACACCTACAACTCCAACTAATTATCTAGTAGAATTGGCAGATTGAATTTTCAAGAATATATAAACCATAGATGTCGCTACGTTACATATATTTGTATACCTGCTTTTGATCTGATCATATAAAAAATATGCAAGATTGGTGCATGATATGACAGTTCAAATAATTTTTGACAATTAATTAAAAAGTCAAATCATTAGAACACGCAAGCTTATTGCATTGAGACATTGTCCCAATAACCTGCTTATAAAAATGTCCGTGTCGTAGAATAAGTTAACATTACGCTTCCTGTTAGGTAAACAAGCTCACTGTAGAAACATGGCGGAAAATCTTATGGGAAGATTATTTGGAAGAGCTTTGACAAACCATATAAAAAAATATATATATGCTGTTTATAATTTCCTAAGGCTAAAACATGGGAAGTTAAGCTGTAATGAGAATAGTGTTTACCACATCCAGAAGGCCCACAAGAAATTCATGAAGGTGAGTGTGCTTGGACTTCAACACGTGCTTGACTACAATGGAGGATATTAGAGTGACCAGAGCATATCCACATGCAATTGCATTAACCGCAACAAAGAAGCTGCATCAACATTTAGATTATCACGATTGAAATTAGTAGTGCAGGAAAGAAAGAAAAAATGACTGAAATAAACAGTTGGTCTGTTATTTCTTAACTTCAAGAATTTTGTTATAAAAACAAAATTATTTGTTATTTAAAATTTTAAATGTTTTAAATAATAAAATATTTTAAAATTTGATTAAAATTTATTTAGTAAAATTTTTAGTTAAGATAATTAATTTTTTTTTAAAATAGAGTGGTGGCGTTTCAAAGTTAATTAGTAAAATTGGAAAACAATCAAAATAAGAGAAAAAGTGAATATTTTATTAAAAGTTTGTTAATTTTTTTAACTTAAATGTGAAGCACCTTCTACGAAGAGTAGTTGCATTGGAATCAATGCACATTTCTATCTAAATAATTGGTGCATTGATTCCAACATACCAACTCTTTAAGCTCTTTCAATATCAGATATATTTATGCGTCAAAAACTCAATTCAAAAGATAACAACTCATTACATTGTACATAATAGTTGTTACTCATGCAATATCAGATATGTTTACACGTCAAAAGTCCAATTCAAAAGATAACAACTCATTACATTATATGTAGTGTTTGTTACTCATGAATAATACACTTTCAACATATGTTTTAAAATCATATAGATTTGGAAAAAAAAAATAATGCATTACTAATATTTAACTACCAACATACATGTACATTAATACTTCTCCATTATCTAAAACCACTGATACATACTAATATGAACTATAAAAACATCATATCTCCAAACATACATGATAATTAAACTCAAACTAATATAAACAACTACTATATTATTCATTTAAATCAAATTTATTACTGAAAACTTTATTTCTCAAAAAAAACCCAACAAACTGAAAAAATTCAAAACTAAAAAACTGCAAGTAAAGAAGAAGAGTACACAAATGCAGGTGTGTAGCGGAATTTGGCAGTGACAGGAATGGAAATTGCAGGATTCATTGGCAGAGGTATGGTTTTGGTTTGCTTGTTGGTTGCCATGACAATTGCTGCTGAAATGGTTGCTGCAAAGGCAATACCTCTGAGCACAACATCCCAAGCTGCCATATTTCTCACTCCCTCTTTGCCCTTGCTACTTACTGCGCTCTCTGCCATTTTCAGTTGTAATGATTACATTATGGACAGCTGCCTATTTATGCTCCCATGCCGTGTAAAACTGAAGCTCTGCTCACCTAAGAAATCATCTGCCCTGCCAACTTACATTGGTGACTGCCTTCTATTCTATTTTCTTAGAAAAAAATTGTATTTGTTGAAACACCAAAATACCTAACACTATAAACAGTGCTTGTGGGTAAGGTTCGGTGAAATGAACCATCAAACAATGTAACTCTTGGTCTTCTACATTTCTTGTTTTTCAAGCCAACCATACTGTTTTAAAAAGGAAAAAATGTGTAGAATGATTATGTACCTGTTTTACGGTCACAATGGAATCTAGTTTAGGTCCAACCACAGTTAGAATTGAGCGCTATTCAGTTAGGTGGGTTCTTTTTTGAACAAAACTTTCTCCACAATTAAACTTCAATTTTTTAGTTTTTAGCTTATATTTTTAAACTTTCCAAATACTTTTAAAAACGTACAAAGACTTAATGAACACTGTAAAATGGGTACTGTTATTTATCTCAGGGCTAGAAATGTAATTGTTTGTTGAATTTAATAGTGAGAAGTATGAGAAGTCTTAGAATATTTTTAATGATTTATGATTAAATTGAAATTTTATTAGGAAAAAAAATTAATTATTTGGTATTGTAAAGTATAAAAATATATATTCTACATTTTTACATTATGTTTATATTACTTTGAGTATTGTTGTAGTGTTCAATTTGATGTATTTATGTAAAAATTGACTTTAAATTTGAGTTCACTAGTTGAAAATCTCATAATAGATAGTCTTAGTCAAGACTAGTCCATTCATAACCTAGTGCATTTAATTTAAATTTCAAAGTTCCGAGTCTTGAGCTCTAATTTTTTGAAAGTTGACCATTAATTAGCCAACTTGTGTACCAAATACCTCCAGTTAAGCAACTAGGAACATGTATAATTTATAGACAATACTAGGTCATTAGCAAGGCATCTAATAATTATTTGGAAATCATAAGAGCATTTGAAAGCATCCAAACATACAATACCTCCAAATCATTACTTGTGTATCCTTGTGAATATTCACATTGCAATGCTTGATTAATGCAGTTGCAAAATTACACGCCAGCACTTAAGGGGCCTAACTACTATCAATAAAATCATAGGTCTTCTCCTAATCCTATTGCATGTTCCAAGTTATGCTTTTCAACACAATAACTCCTCAATTTGACAAATACAAAGGGAAAAAGCACATTCGAAGAGATCAGGTTGATCACAAACTAATCCATGGGAAAAGGATCGAAGCATATTTGATGTTATGAACTTACCTACATCAAATAATATTTGGTAAAGATTTTTCATAGTTGCTAGATGCTAGATCAAATATTAAATTCCAAATTTTTATTTCTAGTTGTAGTAGGCCAACTTCAAAAGCTTAACATTAACAAACCACTTTGCAAAAGTTAAGCACTAATATATTTTCTCAAAAAAATATAATTGGCTCTTTTTTATTTAGATTAAATTATATTCATTGTTTGAATATTATATTAAATATATACCATTCTAGTTCAAGTAATATTTTATTTCCACTCTTTTAGATGTGATATGTTCTACATTTATTAAATCTATTGTATGTTATTTAGTGTAATATTTTCTATTTTTACACACCACAAAAGCTCTCAAGTTCTCTCATTCATCTTAGGAGTGGCTCTAGGTTGAACCTCTCAATTGTCATACTCTCTTCCAATGAGCCTATTATTGAAAACTTGATCATCTCCATTCACCTCAATGATGAGTAAAATTTTGATCATGATGCTCACTTTAACTAAATTAAAAATCAATTTAAGAATATTGAGATGTCCACTAAGTTACATCTTCTAAAGCAATACATAACCAATTTAAATGAGGATACATAGTCTTCTTTCCTATTTAATGAGCTCCAACACTTAATTTTGACCAAAGCATAAGGGTTGGAAATGTTAATGTTGGAAACCATGTCTCAACTTATTGTCTTGACATTGGTAGCATTGTGTTCTTCTCTCTCTTTGTCGGCAAGAAAATATACCATCGAAGGGACTTTGTACATAGTCTCTTTGATGGCCCAATAAGCTTTCATGTCTCACCTAGCTCTTCATCAACGAGACATTGCATTGTCAGCGAGAGTAGCTCACTTCGGCAGGAGTTTCTGATATGTTTCTTTGACATTCTAAAACTCTGATGGAGTATCTTATCAGCAAGAGGTTGCACCATCACCGAGACATTGAATAATGTCTTCTCGACATCTCGATGAGGCTTCGTATCAAAGAGACCTGGATGCTTCGTTGAGACATTGTGAAATGTCTCTTCAACATGTCGATAGAAGTATTGAACATTCTTGTCGATGTGACTTTGGGTGTTCGTTGTGACTTTGGGAAATGTTTCTTTGACGAGCCGATATGCCGAAAGACTTGGAACGATAAAGTGGACATCGATGAGACATTTGTGTATTGGTGGGAAAAGCTAAAATCTCTCATCGACATGGCGATGGACTTGGTTGACAGTGTACTATGAGAAACATGTATCGGTGTGACTCGAGTAGATCGGCGAGAGGTTGGAGTTTGTTTGTTCGACATGGCCCAGTATGGTAATTTTTGAGTGGTGGTTTATCTATTGTTACAAATCAGAACTGAATTGGTATGTTTCTTGAATGGGTCTGGTGATGCAGATTGATTGAATTCTCTTGGGACGAAAAAATGCTATAATGTGTAATGCATTGTAATAGTGTTTGTGCGTTTAGTTGTGAGTCTGGTGAGAGAGAATGAGATTGATCAAGAATTGTAATGTTGCATGTATTACTTGAGTTTGAATTGACATCTCTAGAAGCAACAAACTGTAACTTTGTATGTGGAATTTTTTCATTGTAATACAAAGTGTTTTTAATTGGTGTGGTGGGTTTTTCTCCTGTAAGGGTTTTCCCGTGCGTTAAATCTAGTGTCCATTCTATGGTTGTGATAAATTTGTTATGTTTTTTTATTCTGCTAATGTGCATCTTTAATGAACTGTAATTTGAAATTGAACCATATGTTTGCATTCTCTTCTTAGAATTAGCATTAGGAAAGTGTTTCCACACCTCTTCTTTCCTTACAAGTGGTATCAGAGCCTAGCCAGTTGTGTTATCCTTGTGGGTTGGATGGGTTTTTTGTGCCAATTCTAAAGTAGGAGTCTTGTAGAGGAATCTGGTAATCTCAATTGTAGATTAAGATGGCAAGCACATCAGGGAAGATAGAAATTGAAAAGTTCAATGGTGGAAATTTTGAGTTGTGGAAACTCAAAATGGAAGACCTATTGGTAGATAGAGATCTTTGGATTGTTGTGTCTGGAACTCAACCTTCAGGTATGAAGCAAGAAGATTGGGACCTTGTAGATAGAAAAGCCAAAGGGTTGATAAGACTATGTCTAGCAAACTTTATTCTCCTGAACGTTCATGAAGAGAAGTCTGCATCTTCCTTGTGGAAGAAACTTCGTGACATTTATCAGCGAAACTCCTTGGTGATTAAGTTATTCTTGAGGAAGAAGTTGTACTCCTTGAAAATGGAGGAAGGGGCGTCTGTGGTTGATCTTCTGAATATGTTCAATATGCTCATTGCTCAATTAACATGTGTAGGTGTGAAGATAGATGATGAGGATTGTTGTATGATTCTGTTATGTTCTTTTCCTGACTCGTGGGATCATTTAGGATGGATATTGGGAGTACGACAACCACTTTCAAGATGGAAGATATGGTTGCTTCATTGTTGTCAGAAGAGATGCGAAGAAAATCTTCTGAGATGACAAAGGAGGCTCTTGTTGTTCGAGGCAGATCGAAGGAGAAAGGAAAGAAGAAGAACAAGAAGTCTAAATCAAAGTCTGAAAGGAGATCAAAGTCTCCTGGCAAGAAGTCCAAGGTGAAATGGAATTGTGGGCAGCCTGGGCATGTCCGTAAGGATTGCAAAGAGGAGAAAAAGAAGAAAAATAATTCTTCAGATAATGATTCTTCTCAAAGCAATGCAAATGCATTCATTGCAGCCTTGGCAACTCAGGCATCAGATGATGTCTGTCTGATTGACTCAGGTGCATCTTTTCACATGACATCTCACAGAGATTGGTTTAAGAAGTACGAAAAGTATGTTGGTGGAAAGGTGTATCTGGAAAGTGACTCATCTCTTGAAATTGTTGGTCATGGAAGAGTCAAAATTCAATTTCCTAACGGAAGAATCAAAGGAATTGATGGTGTAATGCATATACCAGGTCTGATACAAAATTTACTTTTTGTTAGCAAACTGAATGATGTTGGTGTGAAAGTTTCATTCTTGAATGGTGGTTGTAAGATGACTAGAGGCTCGATGGTGCTAGCTAGGGGTGCTCAAATTGGTACTCTATACAAATTGGATGCACATGTTGTTCAATGTAATAGTGTCTCTGTGAAGTCAAGCAAGGTTGCTCGTGTAGAGATGGAGAACGAAGTTCCTCTGGGGGAAAAATCTTTGGAGGTGAAACTCCCTATAGAAAATACCATACTCTGGCATCAAAGGCTCGACCACATTGGTGAGAAAGGCTCAAAAGATTTGAAAAATAAAAGCTTGGTTGAAGGGCTTGATGATTGTAACCTTGAGTTTTATTTTTGTGAACATTGTATATATTGAAAACAACATCGTGTTTTGTTTTATTCTAGTCCTTATAGATCTTTTGGTGTTTTGGATTATATTCACTCTGATGTTTTTGGTAGAGTAAATGTTCCTTCGTTATCAAAATCAAGATATTATGTTTCTTTTATTGATGATTATTCGAGAAGGGCATTTGTGTATTTTCTAAAAAGTAAATCAGAAGTGTTTAGTTAGTTTAAAGATTTTTAAAACTTGGTTGAAAATCAAACTAGAAGGAAAATAAAATTGCTTGAGGACAGATAATGGCAGTGAGTTTTGTTTTGTAGATTTTGAAAGGTATTGCAAAGAGCATGGAATAAAAAGACATAAAACAACACCCTACACTCCACAACAAAATGGAGTTGTTGAAAGGTTGAACATGACACTAATGGAAAGGGCGATAAGTATGTTGAGCAATGTTGGTCTAGAGAAAAATTTCCAGGTTGAGGTTGTGGCTATAACATGTTATTTAATAAATCGATCTCCCTCTTCAGCACTTGTTGACAAAATGCCAATGGAAGCTTGGTCTGGTAAGAAGCCCTCTTTAAGACATGTTAGACTCTTTGGTTGTGAGGCATATGCTTATATGTTGAATGAGAAAATATCTAAGTTGGAGAACAAGGCTAAAAAATGTATCTTCATTGGCTACAACATTGGTGTGAAAGGATACAAGCTTTGGAATCTTGTGAATAAAAAGGTTGTATACAACATAAGTGTAATCTTTCATGAGATGAAACCTTCTTTAGTGGATCTGCAATCAGAGATGAAAGAAGAAAAGAAGAATGAAGTAGTTGAAATTTCTCGAACTCCAAATAAAAAGGAACTACGAATTGTACCTAAAACTGAGGAGAGTTCTAGCAGCTCTGAGAGTTCTAAAGAAGAACCACAACCTTAACCTTAGCCTTTGAGGAGGTTTACACGTGAAAGGAAGCAACTTGAAACGCATGGTTTTTCCATGTTGGATGTAAATTGTGCCTATTATTTGATTACAAGCACTAATGAGCCTAGGATTGTGAAAGAGACAATTGAAATGTCTGTTTTAGATTACTGGTTGGAAGCCATGAATGAAGAAATGACATCATTGAAAAAGAATGAAACTTGGAGTCTGGTGCCCTTCCCTAAAGGTAGAAATTCTGTTGGTTGTAAATGGGTATTCAAGAAGAAAATTTTTCTAGATGGTAGTGTTGAAAAGTATAAAGCTAGGTTGTTGCGAAAGGTTATTCCTAGGTAGAGGGAATTGATTATGGCAAAAAAAATTCTCTTGTAGCTAAGCTAACATCTATCAGATTTCTTTTGTCACTTATAGCAGCATATGACTTAGAGATTGAATAGATGGATGTGAAGACAAAATTTCTTCATGGAGATCTTGAAGAAGAAATTTATACGTCCTAGCCTAAGCACTTTGTGGAAAAAGGTAAAGAAAATCTAGTTTGCAAGTTAAAGAAATCTTTGTATGGTTTAAAATAATCGCCTAGAATGTGGTACAAGAAATTTGACATGTTTGTGTTGTCATTGGGATTTGTAAGATTAAAATTTGATCATTTGTGTGCTTCAAAACTAAAAAATGATCAAGTTCTTATTATTTCCCTGTATGTTGATGACATGTTGTTCATAGGAAATAGTAAGACTATGATTTCTTATCTAAAATCTCAATTGTCAGCAAAGTTTGAAATGAAAGATCTAGGTGCAGCAAGGTATATTCTAGGGATGGAAATCAAAAGGGATAGAGGAAGTAGAAAGCTTTGGCTTAGCTAGAGTAAGTATATCAATATTGTCCTGGAGAGATATGGTATGATTGATTGCAAGCAGCTAGTTGTTCTAGTGTTGCAGGGAATGGAGCTATCTATTGAAGATTGTCCAAAATCTCCTACCAAGATGGAGGAAATGGCCAAAGTGCCTTATGGAAGTGAAATTGGTAGTTTAATGTATGCAATGGTATGTGCAAGGCCAGACATTTCCCAAGCAGTGAGATTTCATATTTGTTTTATGGAAAATTCAAGTAGACCACACTGGGATGTTGTGAAAAGAGTTTTTAGATATTTAAAAGGTACCTCTCGGTACGCTTTGTGCTATCATGGTAACTCGATTGGGTCACATATATCCTTTAGCATTCTAGGTTATGTGGATTTTGATTGGGAAGTGGAAATTGACAACAAGAGATCCACTAGTGGATACATCTTCACGTTGAATGGTGGTGCAGTTAGTTGGATGAGCAAGTGACGGGTTGTAATCACTTTATCTACTATAGAAGTAGAGTATATGGCAGAAACACATGCCTATAAAGAAGCCATTTTGCTTAGAAATTTGTGTTCTAATATTGGGTTCAATGTAGGGAAAATTACTATTTTTTGTGACAATCAGAGTGCTATTTATTTGGTGAAAAATCAAACTTTCCATGCCAGGACGAAACATATTGATGTGCAGTATCATTTTGTACAGGATATGGTGGAGGATGGAAAGGTCAACCTTGAAAAACTGGATACTCTAGAAAATGTTACAGATGCGTTAACGAAACTAATGAGCACAGACAAGTTTAGGTGGTGTGCCAATTCAATGGGCCTTGGGGCCTATGACTTTTAGTAATCTGGAGTATAGTAAGTCTTTGTCAAGTGGGAACATGTTGGAAACCATGTCTCAACTTATTGGCTTGACATTGGCAGCATTTTGTTCTTCTCTCTCTTTGTCGGCAAGATAGTATACCATTGAAAGGACTTTGTACATAGTCTCTTTGATGGCCCAATAAGCTTGCATGTCTCACCTAGCTCTTCATTGGCAAGACATTGCATTATCGGCTAGAGTAGTTCACTTTGGCGAGAGTTTCTAAGATGTCTCTTCAACATTCTGAAACTCTGATGGAGTATCTTGTTGGCAAGAGGTTGCACTGTTGCTGAGACATTGGACAATGTCTCCTCAACATCCAAATGAGGCTTCATATCGAAGAGACCTAGATGCTTCGTTGAGATATTGTGAAATGTCTCTTCGACGTGTCAATAGAAGTCTTGAACGTTCTTGTTGGTGTGACTTTGGGTGTTTGTCATGACTTTGGAAAATGTCTCTTCGACTAGCCAATAAGCTAAAAGACTTGGAACAGTAAAGTGGACATCGATGGGACATTTGTGTATCGGTAGGAAAAGTTGAAATCTCTCATTGACATGGTGATGGACTTGGTCGACAGTGTACCATGAGAATCATGTATTAGTGTGACTCGAGTAGATCAAAGAGAGGTTGGAGGTTGTCTATTTGAAATGGCCCGGTATGGTAACTGCTAAGTGACAGTTTGTCTGTTGTTACGAATGGGAACTGAATTGGTATGTTTCCTGAATGGGTCTGGTGATGCAGATTGATTGAATTTTCTTAGGAAGGAAAAATACTATAATGTGTAATGCATTGTAATAGTGTTTGTGAGTTGAGTTGTGAGTCTAGTGAGAGAGAACGAGATTGATCAGGAATTGTAATGTTCTCTGTATTAAGAGTGTGAATTGACATCTCTGGAAGCAAAAAATTGTAACTATGTATGTGGACTTTGTTCACTATAATACAAAGTGTTTTTGCTTGGTGTGGTGGGTTTTTCTCCCGTACGGGTTTTTTCACATTAAATCTAGTGTCCATTCTATTTTGTTATTCTAGTAATGTGCATCTTTAATGAACTGTAATTTGAAATTGAACCATATGTCTACATTCTCTTCTGAGAATTAGCATTAGGAAAGTGCTTCCACACCTCTACTTTCCTTAGAGTTAAAAATTAATATCTAAATTTTTGGGGATAATGGTTCCTCTAGTTAATGCTCCCCTTCCATCACATTACCATGTTTCTTCTACCATCCTTCCATGTCATAGTCAATTCCTTATGTTACCCTTAATCCTCCCACTTCTTCCCTCCCTTCCCATACAATGTTAACATCCCTTAACCATACTCATTCATCCCTTACTCCCCTATCATTCCCTCAATCCTTAAACTTACACCCTAGATCCACCACTCTTCTACCCATCCATCTAATTCTCACCCTCATTCCTTACCTATCATTGGACCTCATCCATTATCCCATACCAATCCACTTATATTCAACCTATTACAACTTCAATTAGGTCATTATATTATCTATTTTTTAACAAACTTCACTTTAAAGAATCATGAAAGCAAGAATTAATTAAACAATTTACCATCTAGCTTAATGAAAAATTGTCAGTGATTTAACACAATCCTTTCACATATAACCTCCTTGTATAGCCTTTTCCAATGAGTATTATGGTGCCTCATTTTGAAATGTATTATGGCAAGAGCAATCCCATGACCCACCTACATACTTTCACAATCCATTTGATTTTTGTATGATGATCTTACTTATTGGTAAAAAAAAAATCCTATAAATAAAAAGTAGTTATAAGAGTGGTTCTTTTCACTATCATATGGTTAAATCAACTCTTATTTCAAGCTAGTGAATGCATTTTCCCAAAAAATTTAATTTAATATTTCTCAAGATAACATTCTAAATGACGACAAAGAAGTAATGGATGAGTTGGGGACTACATCTTATAATTTTAAAAAATTATCGCATCATTCTCGAGGACAATCATTTTGTAATGTTTGATTATGAAATCAATCTCTAAGATGTTAATCCCCTAAAATATAGTCCATCTAGGATACCTACTACTTCATCCCTTTACTCTACAAATTTCCAATAAAAATATAATTTTAATCAAGGTAATGAAGGAACATTTCAAAAACAAGAACCAAAATTAAATGCCAATCGCATAAATTAAACCATATTGAAAATATGATATACAAGGTTAAATGGTCCCCTTGATATTATATTGAAAAAAATCTTAGGGACCAATGTCATATATTTTCCACCAATTAGACTATTAGACCCTTCTTCCTATGTACTTAAGGGATTTTATGGAAATGCCTATTGTTATTATCATTAGTTTAATGGTCACACTATAAAAATATGTCTCACTATTTTTTTTAACATATGATTGGTAATGATGTGATTCATGTTGAGGGAGTAAATGATGGGGTAGCAAATTTTTTGTGCTTCCAAATTAAAATGTTCAAATATATATACAAATCCATTTCCACAATAATTAAGCCAATAATATAGATATTATTAAGGAGGTTCAAAATAAGAGAAAACATTGACATCTCCATCAAATTCATATAAAGAGTGTGTTGGTTTTATTGAAGATGAATCCATCACACAAATTCCCATACCATTACATTTTATCATGACCCAAAACCATAAGTAAAGGTTATATTGATATTACATAATGAAATTTGGCACATGGATATTAATTTCAAATACATGATTTTCCTCACAAGGGGGTAAAATTTGGAACAAACATAAATTATTACATGATCTAGAATGCCTAATCATGCAAATCACATATATGGATATTGTATTTCTATAAAATTTTACACATTTTATCTCTCGTCAAATCAAATGATTAATGACACCTCACAATCAATTTGAAGTGGTATATAATACTTATCAAAATATTTTTAGTTTTACATGGTGTTATTCTTGAATGTACATCATGGGGGCCATATTAGTTCCAACTACATGATCTCCTTATGCATCATAATTATATTTACACAAGATTTTATAAAATCTTATTCTTGTAAAATCTTATGCTTGTATGTATCATGCAATCACACTAGTTCCAACTACATGACTGCCTTATCTGTCATGTTTTTATCTTGTCTTATTTTTACATGGTGTTATGCTTGCAAATGTTATGTGGGCCACATTGGTTCCAAATCTATGATTATCTTATGCACCATAACTTCATCTACATAATATTTTATAATGTGATCGTGGTTGCATGTGTTGTGGGGGCCACACCATTTCTAACTCCATAATTTCTTATGCATCATGATCCCTTCTACACTTAATTCCATTTGTATACTTTTTGAGGTCCACAATGGTTCTAAATCCATATTTACTTGTGCACTAAGACATGTAAAAGTCAATTTACATTTTTTTGCTTCATCTTTACAAAAATATAATGATTGATAATATATTGTTTACGCTAACATTGTTTTGTAGGTCCAACTAATGACTTTGGATGCAATTTTATAGAGGATCACATATTTTTTAAGTATACAAAGATCTTGATGCATAATCTAATTATACTATATCTTGTCATGTTTGTTTATTTTCTTTACTTCATATCTTACATTGGCATACATGATTTATGTAGATCCATATGCACAATAGAGTGGGGGGGAATGTAAGGAATAAATGTCCATACCCTACACTTAAAGTACACCTTCAATTTACTTTTTTTTTTTGGTATTTTTTCTAAACACACAATTATAGTACTCAATTTGATATATTTGGAACATAAATCAATCCTATGTACCTAAAGTTACTAGTTAAACTTTATTGTACATTACCTTAGTACAAATTCATTCCTTGTGGGTCTCTTCCATATTAACCTAAGTTGCATCTCATGACATTGTTCATGGATTGGGTTGAATGGTTCAACATATTCCACCTAATTATAATTCTAATTTCACTTTCTCCAATTAAATTTCCTAAAATTTGGTCATTACCCTATCAATTTGTGTGCCAAATACCTTTAGTTGAGTTACTACAAATATATATTTATAGATAGTCCTAGGTCATTACTAAATCATAAAATAATACTCTATAAAGTGCAAGAGTAATGGAAATAATTACTTGTGCATCCTTAGGCAAGTTCATATTACATTTCTTTCTTGACATTTCTACAAAATTATACAATGACACATGATGGGATTGTTGAAAGAACACCAATACACTAAGAAGTGGGGGTGAATTGGTATATACAATTTTTTACCAAGTTAATACAATAGACAAGATTTAAGATTCCACAAAAACATCACACAAAATAAGACACCAGATATACATGGAAAATCCTAGAAGGAAAAAACTGTGATGAGAAAAGTTGCTTGAGTCTACTGATCAAATCCAACCTCACAATCAAATAAATTACCTATATTTTGTAAGCACCCAATTACAAGTACATTGACACCCAAGACAATGTTTTGAGGCACCAACTTCTAGGAACATTGCACACCTAAGACAATGTTTTGAGGCACCAACCTCCTAGTACATTGCACACCTAAGGCAATGTTTTGAGGCACCAACCTCCTGGTACATTGCACACCAAAGACAATATTTTGAGGCACCAACCTCCTGGTACATTGCACACCAAAGACAATATTTTGAGGCACCAACCTCCTGGTACACTACACACCTAATTGAGCACCAACTCAATATTTCTAAGGTACCAACCTCTACAACATTACAAATTCATATATCTTGATATTGGTTCTTCTTCAACCTGAGAATGCACCTTTTCATTTCATTAATCTGCATTGATTTCTTTTCTCTGCACTTCTCTCCATTCACGCTTTCTCAATCATCACAAAGATTTTTTTTTTCTACAAACAATATATTCTTTTACTAACCTGCGAAACACATTCAATTCAATAATCCTTGTGTATCAGAATGATATGCATTAATGTCTCCACTATACACATGATATGAAAGGATTCTATATTCAACACCCACTCACACCATCATTCTAATAGAAAAAGTAACTATTTCCATAGTTACATAAACCCTAACTGCATCGTCGGCCTTTGAAACCATCGTATTAATGATTTGTCAAAAAATATTTAAATTGGCTTCTAATCTGTAACTACCCATCAAATTTTGTCTTCTAGAAATAATCCTTTTCTCACTTTGAATGTTGACCATCGATCTCGTCTTTATCGCCAAGCATGTACATGTGTCATCATCATGTGTGAAACGCGTGTTGTCACTTTATTCAAAAATGAGTTTGTGTTTCGGGTTTTGGCCATTGGTCTTACCCTTTACCTTCTACCACCTTTCAAATTGCCTTCACATTTTAGGTTCGGCCATCAACCTTACCCTTTACCTTTTACCATCCATTTATCTTAACCACAAACCATTCCTCTAATCTTCAAAATTTTGTTCATGCTCCTTTAAGTCATTGAATGTCGGGATTCACCTTTACCACTTACCTCTTTTTTCCTTTTGATAAGGCGTAATCCATCCTTCTAAACCACGCTCCCCGAAACCTTCATGATTTTCCTAAATCTTGATTCATCGATCATCGGGCTTCATAATTACCATTTACCACTTTCCTAACTTCTTGATGAAGCATTAAGCCTCCTTCCAAATTGTGAATCTCGAAGCCTTTCGGGTGTCGAAGTAATTGTTAAGGATCATTCCATTTTCCTTACTTTCACGATAAGACATAAGCCAACATTCCAACCTCTGACACCAAATTCCTTCGTTTGAAAGATTCAACTCAAAATAGACTAACTCTTTCTTTTCTAGCAAGTGACATAAGACAATCTTGAAGCCTGAATCAATGTTAACTTAACATTTCTAGCATGCAGTATAAGCAAAGTCTGAATCTCAAAGACCAAAATTTTGTAACCCTTCAACACTTACATTGCACTGTAAACAAACTTGTTGAGCTAATCCATTGATGTAGATCAAAAAAAACTTTGAACCTTAGCTGAGAGTAAAATTTGCGGCAATGTAAACAAATTCAAAAGAGGTTTCAAACACCAATTTAATCAAGTTGTTTTCCAAAGAACAAGCCACAATTATTTATTTATATTTGTCCAAAATTACACATGGGAATTATCCTGGAAAAATATGCATATGCTCCAATGCTTTGCTCTGTTATTTTCTTTGATTTCAACCCCTTCTTACTCCTCCAGAATCTTCAGCACCACACCTCTAGTTGGGTGTTATATCCAAAAATTGTTTTCAGCTAAACAATGGATCAATTCCCTCTCTTTTCACACCCTCTAATGCCTCTTTTCATCTCTTAACTACACCACATAATCAGTTTTTGTTTGGCATATTTTTCCTTCCCAAAAGAGGTCGATTTACCTGATCATTTCCATATTTTTACCCTGTTATCTTTTCATCACCTTGGGTGGTTAAACTTCCTCTTCTTAGCCATGTATGACTCTTTATATTCACCTTGTTTAGTGTAGACCAAGAGTTAGCAATATGTTTGTCTTTTCCTGCCAAAACAAAACTGCATTGCCCAATTGAACGCCATACTTTGACATTATCTTATGTTTTTAAAATCTTCCTTTTTAAATAATCCCCAATATTGAATTACTTGGCCTTTGGGAATTCGATATTAATTAAATAGATTCCATATTGATTTGTCAGTTGAATAGGTAAATGACATCATCTAGAATGAATGCTAGCAAACAAACACATGTACACCAAAAAAAAATTAAAGCAAACAAAACCAAAATTGTATGAAGGTTGATGTGGATTGCAGGCATACCTGGATGCTCCTACATCATCCATGGACATCAATGATCATCAAGAATACCCTTTGACATCAATGAAAACAATTTCAAAAACCTCCCCCTTTGTCATTGATGGTAACACTTATGAAAATGACAACACTTTGAAAAACTATGAAACTCTGAAATATGAATGACAACACTATTCATCCAACATCACACCATGCTCCCCCTGTTTGCAAAAATACTCCATCATATTCCTTGCATACTGCACCATCTACCTTGCATACTACAATTTTCTTTATTATCCCCCTAACACCAATCATATATGTCATTTTCTTCATCTATGTACTTCATGCTCCCCCTATCTACAATAACACTCCATAATCTTCCTTGCATATTGCAATTTTCTTTATTCTCCCCCTAACACCAATCATCATATATTTTATTTTCTCCATATCTACTCTCCCCCTTTGACATCAATTACAAAGGGAAAGACCAGAGATAAAGATGTATTCTAATATGCTCCCCCTAGATGAATGCATTTTATATTCATGTATAAATGGGAGAAGGAACAACTCCTAATTTCTCCCTGAGTTGTTCAAATGACTCCTTTGGAAGGGGTTTTGTGAAAATATCTTCCAGCTGATTTTCGTAGCAACATATTCTAATTTGGCTTCCTGTGCAGCAACTTTTTTCCCTAAGAAAATGATATTCAATAAATATATGATTGGTTATGGAATGCATAACAAGATTCTTTGAGATGTTTATGGTATTAGTATTATCACAACAAATACTAATTGGCCCATCAAAATTCACCTTAATATCTTGCATTGTTTTTTTCATCCACAATACTTGAGTACAACAAGATACAACAACAATATATTTAGCTTCAGCAATTGATAAAGAAACTAAGTCTTGTTTCTTATTCAACCATGCTACCAATCTATCTCCTAGAAAGAAGGCACCGCCACTAGTTCTCTTTCTATCATCCAAACAACTAGCCCAATCTACATTAGTGTATGCATCTAAAGTGAAATCATTACCAATAGGATACCATAGACCATATTCTAATGTACTTTTCAAGTATTTGAAAATCCTCTTCACAACTTTAATATGTGTCTCCTTAGGACTAGCTTGAAATCTAACAACCATGCAAACAACTTGCATGGTATCAGGCTTTATTGTAGTAAGATATAAAAGGCTTCCAATCATGGATCATATAATAGTTGATCACTAATTCAAATTCATCATCTTTTCTAGGCTTACATCTTGTTACCATCTAAAAGGATTACAATCTTTCATCTTGAATTTATTCATCATTTCATTCACATACTCAGTTCGAGAAATGAAAATTCCAGAGTCTAACTGATTGACTTGTAAACCAAGAAAATATGTTAATTCTCCAAGCATGGACATCTCAAACTCTTTTTGCATTGTAGTAGCAAAAACTTTATACATTTCATCACAATTGCTACCTAAAATGATATCATGTCAACATAAACAATGAAAACCAGTATATGTTCATCTTCACATTTGAAATACAAATTACTGTCAACAATACCTTTCTTATACCCTTGTTGTTGGAGATATTTGTCTAACCTAGAATACCAAGCCCTAGGGGCTTGTTTCAAACCATATAGAGCCTTTTTCAATCTGCATACATAGTCTTTGTTTTCAGTCACAATAAACCCTTTAGGTTGCTCCATATAAAATTCCTCATCTAGATAACTATTAAGATATTCATATTTTACATCCATCTGGTATAATTTGAAATTCGTATAAACTGAATATGCAAGAAACATTCTAATAACTTCAAGCCTAACAATAGGTGCAAATGTCTCATCAAAATCTATACCCTCAACTTGATCATAACCCTTTCAGACTAATCTAGCTTTTTTCTTGTTATCTTCCCATCTTCATTCAGTTTATTTCTAAATACCCATTTTGAGCCAATGAAATTCTTATCAACAGTGCTAGCAACAAGTTCCCAAGTTTGATTTTTCTCTACTTGACTAATTTTTTCTTTCATGGCTTCAATTTAGCTTTCATCTTTACTAGATTCTTTATAAGATTTAGGCTCTATTTCAGATAGTAAATAATAGTTTACCTATTCTTGTTGTGCAATATTTCTTCTTGTCATGAACCATCGGCTTTGTTCCCAAGAATTTCCTTCTCAGAATGGTCTCTTTTGACAAATTTGGGTAGTTCTTTTGGAGTAGTGATTGGCTTCTCTTCTTCATCAACATCAATTTCATTTTGTGATTCTCCTTTTGCAGATTCTTCTTTTTCTTCATAAATAGAGACTTTTGAATACATGTCATCTTTGTTTAACAACTAAGAGTAATCTTCATCCACTCTAACATTCACAATTTCAACTATCTTTTGTAACCTTTTATTGTAGCACTTATAAGCTTTTCTTGTAGTTGAATAACCCAAAAATATTCTTTCATTAGATCTTGTCTCAAATTTACTCAAAGTGTCTTCATCCCTTTTTATAAAACATCTACTTCCAAATATTTTGAAATATTTCACAGATGTAGGTCTACATTTCCATAATTCATTTGGATTCTTATCATGATTCACTCTTAATTGTGCTCTTTTAAGAATGTAAACAACAATATGAACTACTTCCTTCCAATATCTATCAGGAAATTTGGCTTCATTCAACATTGTTCTATCCATCTCCTAAACAATTCTTAGAATAAAAAAGATTCTCTAGAGTGATTAAACCCTTCAGAAGCTTTTTAGTTCTAAGCTAGATAATTTAATCTTCATAAACCTCTTCAATTTTGGGCTACAATTGTTCTATGAATTCACCAGAATATTGAATAAAAATGGAAATATAAGCATCACTCTCAAAGACTTACCAATTTTGATCATTATTAGGGATGGTTGGTCTCACGATCACCTACACATGTTTGTTTGATAACAGGTATGTTACTAGGTTGAATTGAGAACTGTTTGTTGCCATTCTATCCACTAAAACATTCTAAGATCTCAGAATCACTTGGATGTTGAAGCCTTCAAATCCTTCAATTAGATCCCATACTCTATGGCGGTAGGACCGCATTCACTTTTTTTTTTTTCATGTCCCTCTTATTTGCTTTATCAATAGCTCCAAATCTCCAAAGACTTTTAACTATTTGATTCTTGTTCACTCTGTAAGGCTTAAACCTCAGGTCAGGCCCTCATACTTGACTCCATTATTTGTGTAGGCGAATTAGAACCAGAAAGTGCTAAGAATCTCCACTCCAGTAGGGGATACTAGGTGGATAGCAACTCCTAAACCTGCCTTACATCTTACACCATCAAAGTGTAGAGTCCACGGGCTTGATTTATCATTTGGGCTTCCTTGTTGGCTTCCTTGACTTTTGGTCACCTGAGGGATGACTTGATCTTCATCATAAATCACATATTTGTTGAGGCCAGTAACATCATCATTTTTTAATGGATTACTCCTCATAAATTCATTTATCAAAACTTCTTTTGGGATTTTATCTCTAGTGGCTTCTTCACCTTCTAACATCTCCACACAATACATTTCATTTTTTGAAAATGATGTCTTTGTGGCCTCAAATTTCATCACAACATCATCTTCTATGTGCTCTAAGTGTAAAGGTTTTGATAACACTTTCATCTTAGCACCATGCTTAGTCCTTAGGATTATATGAGACCAATCCAGAGATAGATATCCCCCAAATCTTAGCAGTGAAATCTTTAGATAAACATAGTCCAAAAATGGGAGGGATATCTATTATTACCACCTCTTAGGCAACTGTAATGTTGGGAAATGAATACAAGGTTAAGGGGAGGATTTTGATTAGACTTACGGCCTAAACCCTTTTCCCATCTAATTGCATGATTCCTCTATTAAGAGGTTCATATTCTAATTTTAATGAATCTACAATCAATTAAGGTATAATTGTGGTGTTGGTACCAAAGTCAATCATAAAATTGTGTAGCAACTTATCCCCCACAATGAGAGTTAAGAAGAATGGGGTGGGTCTTGGCTTACTTACCTCTTCCTTTTCCACCTTTTCTTTTGTGTTTATGAATGGTGTGTCTCCTATGGCCCTTAACTCTTTAACTATCTCTTTATGTTTCTAATGATTACATTTTGGGACTGCATTGGCTTGTAGTGGTGTTTTATCATCTCCCAAAGCCTCTCACAACAAGGATTTTTTCTCAAGGATAGCCAAAATATCCCATAAAGAGACATGGGCCAGAGGTTTCTTTAACTACTCTACCACATTGAATTGTCCATGTATTGGGGCATTTGGCTCTTTTGTTTTACTCAAGGTTGCCTCACTCTTCTTTTGAAATGCTAGAGCCACTACTAGTGGTCCCGAGTCTTTCTCAAGTAGGGGATTGAGTTGCAACATTATGAGTATATGTTCTCTAGTCACCCTCCTTTTGGATCAAGTATAATAATCTGACTAAACCTAAAGGGTCATTGACATTGATGCCTCATTGGTGAATACTGCATCTTCTCCCTCCATCCAAAAATCTAGTGCATGGTCTGAAGCAATTTCCCCCTCTTTCTCAAGGTACATTTCTTGCACTTGCACCACTAGGATAACATTTTCCACTCTCAGGGATTGATAGGCATATGTGCTTGTATTGGTAGTGATTCCTTGGTTATGTTATTATGAGACCCTCTGTTGGAGATTACCCTAGGGAAGTTTTGGGGCATGTGTGTGTCGTTACAAGGAAAGCACTATGAATTAGTGTCATCCACCAAATTATTTTGACCTACTGTCAATTCTCTATTATGATTGGGTGATATAGACTGTAGTGGGGTCAAGATCGGGACTATTTGATTTGAAGATTGAGCCTGATTATTCGCTCACACTCCCCTTGGTATTGGTTATGCTAGAAGGGAGGTCTATTACCTTGAAAATGATGGTAAGGGGGCTTAGGAGGCATAGCCTGATACCTTTTAAGGTTAATTATTTCATTGGAGAAGGCCTACAGTAGATTTTTCATATCATTCACTTCCATTTCCAACGAGGTAGAGGTAGTCGCATTAGTCTACGTATTAGGATATACATATATTGAAGGGGGTGTAGTAGAGGTACTAGGGGAATATTCTAGGGATGGAGATGGTATTGTAGACTTTGTCCACCATACCCTTATTTTGTAAAGGGCTCTTTTCCAATGCATTATTTGAAATAATGCATTTCCTTTCAATTTTCCATGGTTTTTGTGCTTAATTTCAATTTTTTTGTGGGGGACAACCACTTGTCAAAGTTTCTTAACCACTACTAGATTCAGGGACTATGCTTATAGTGCAATGTAGTGTGTTGCCACATGGCGGCTTCACGCGCCAACTAAGAAGATTGAGCAAGGTTTGTATTTCATTAAATTCCTACTTTTTCCCAAGCCATGTGTGAGGCTGGTGTAGCTCGAAGGGGTCCCTAGGCACCATGAGTAATATATGATGTGTGGTTGGCCAAAACTTTTGGCAAGTCCATCATGGACAATGGTGGAGGCCGACATGTGGAAATCCCGCATGCATCCTGAGGAATGAGTTCCCATCACCAGCTCTTAATAGTGAGGCTCATAGGTGGGTGCAAAGGGAGATTGTGGAGGAACATATGGAATCATCACCTCCTATAGGGGTAGCTCATGATTTCCTAGTCTGTCATTTCAACTGTCACCACGCTGGTGAAACTCGTAGGCGTAGGAGTGGGGGAATCTTTTCTATTTCTACGGTTCTCGTCGAGGAACATATTTTTTTCTATTTAAGCAGTGTATGGTGTTGTATTGAGGTTTGTTCATCATTTTACCAAAAAATATGTAGAAGGATAATAGTTCATTTTTGTAATTTCTCAAACCTTAGCAGTTAGTTTTATATGAGAAAGATTAAATGCATAATTTTGTGTTCTATTGGCCTCTGTTGTACTTTCTATTTCCTCTACCTAAATATAATTATGCTTTGTGTTTTCATTGAGAGATTGTAGTTGTTGATTATTATAGCAAGCTTTTATAGTTTTAGTTTCACATATGCAAAATTTGGATCATGTTAGCACTCTTTCAAACTTCTACAAATTACTACAAGACTAATATTGTGATATGTTGTATGATGGGAAACACCATTAACATGTTTTGGTGCATCACTTTAGAATATTTTATTGCCCCCATTTTATTTTATCTCTTCCCCTTTCCTCCTCCCATTAGTTAAAACAAAGAGCCAACTTATAAAATCTTAGGGATATCAATATGATCCCGCGTTCTCAAAACTTCCCAAGGTTTGAATCTTCCAAGTGTACTCTTTCGAAGTCAACAGTCATTAGAAGTGTAGGTAGATGCATTGTACTTTAGCTCAGGTTTCAATCCAAGGCATGAGACCTTGGAAATTTGGTCTATCTTCCTTGAGACCAAGAGACCCCAAGTGATATTTGATATAAATGAACTAGCTGCCAACTTAATTTTTAGAATATTGGTGAATACTAGTGCCCTTCAAACAACAACATTAACTATGAACACATCCATGTTCACTGAAGTAGCAGTAAGGAAATTGGAAGCAAAGCTTACTAAGGTAAATGCTTTAAATTTGAAGTTGCAAGAACAAGTTAATATTATCACTAGATTGCTTCCACCTCCTCAAGATGTGGTAGGATATAAAGAAATCTAAGAGAATGCATCCCTTTCCTTGGAGCTAAACAAATTGAATAAGGAGCTTACTGAGAGTAGGGAAGTAGAGAAAAATTCCAACGTGGAGAGAAAATAAAAAATATTAGAGGTTGTTGATAGCCTATTTGGTCATAGGCTATCTTGTATTTTAGGCCACCTTGAGAATACTTGGAATTGTTACAATACAATTGTTGATGTCCGTATGATTCATGTCCCAATAAAGGCTCAACTCAAAATCATCCAAGACATTTGGTACCCTAGGAGGAAGTTAATTGAAAAGATGATTGAAAGGGAAAATTTTGATATTAATTCTCCTATTGAATTATATATTATTTTGGAGAATTTAGATGCTATAGAGGATAATATGGTTATGTATGAGAGTTATCATCGTGCTATGGAGTAGTCCTTAGAGTTTTTTGAAGATATTGGGCATGAAATTATGCCTAAAATTTTGTTTGGTGATGGGGTGGTAAAGGATTATAAGGTATGGAGAGTTGAGTTAAGTGGTATCCTATCTCCCATTTTGAGTTCTATTTTTGTAGATGATATTGATGTGGAAAAATGCAATGTTGTTATGGATTGCTTGATAAAGTTAGAGATAAGTTTTATCAAAATTTCTTAATTTGCAAAGAAATAGACCGAGGAGGAATATTCTTCTCATTTGAATCATGTCGAGAGAATTATAGCATCTCCTTGGCTTTCATAAAATACAGTTACATCATGGGTATAGAATTATAACTAAAAAATTGTGCACCCCCAGTTTGTCTCGTCATGCAAATTAGAGGAGTATCTTTTGCAATAGCTTCTACAAGTTTTTTTCTTCTAGTTTTGTACCTTTTTTCTTTTAAAAAGTAGTTGTACTAGTTTTGGTTTGATCCTTCAGATAATTTGTCAAACGAAAAAATGTGACATCTATCCATGGCTTTAATCTTGTTGCTCTCTTGTTTTTAAAAAAGGGAATTGCCTGCCTTTTTGAAGTGATCTTTCATATTTTTGTAAGTAGAGGGTTCTCTCTTAGGTTGTTCTAGTCTTGTATAGGTTTTTTAGAGAAGGATAGTGAATGCAAATGTAAATTTTTGTATAGCAGTATACACATTCAAAAGGATTTGAATACATTGTGAAACATTCAAGAACAATTGTCTCCAATGCATATTTTGTTCCTCTTATGAATAACATTGTTCAAGGATCTTTTGATGTTCATCTTTGCATTATGGTGCAATGAATGTTTCTTATATAACTTTTGTTAAAGTAATAGATTAAATTGCTATATCTGAAACATTGAGGGTTATTAGATGTTTAAGTATTGTTAAGAAGAATTGGATATGAATCTACATTCAAATAACATTATTGTAAGGCAATAATGTGTAGAATTTTATTGAATTTGTTCTCATTTTATTTTTCAAAAAACATTTGCATAATCTTTTGACTCTGTTGCAAAGGTTTTAAGGCACCAATCTAAGTAAGAATGCTAGTTGCAAGTCCAAAGTAATTTTAAATAAAGACTATTTAAATTGTGTTTTCAGTTTATTCTTTAGCATTATATATGTTCTTAAAGCCAATAAATGCATAAGTCTCCAAAAATTTATCCCATTAAAGCAAATCTCAATGCAGTTCTTGGCACTTTTCATGAGAGTGTCTCTATTAGATCAATATGCTAATATAAATAGAGTGGTAAATCATTGATATTGTTGAGAGTTATCCCCCTAGGTCTCTTAGAACCTAAAGTGCATAGGAGAATAGTTTTCTAGCTATCTCATGTTCATTGGCCAACTCCTTGAAATCTTCAAGCATAAGAATTGGCTATTCTTTAGATGGTTTCAAAAAAATAATTGGAATTAAAAGCAAACCAACACCACCCATCATATGTTTATTGGTATGACCACCCATCATATGTTTATTGGTATGACACTTTTTATGGCTTTATATGAATATGACACTATATTTTACATATTAAGTTTTTATTGGTAGCAATATATTAGCAATTAGTGACATTGTAAAATATAGACAAAGTATTTTGAGATCTCTCAAGGATCACCTATAATGGGCTCAAAATTAATAAATTTTTATGCAGATTCGAACTACATTGACAGGAAATTTAAGTTTGGAGACATGTTTTTTCTATTCCTACAACCTTATAGGAAAACCTCCATTAAGAAAAGTAGGGTTTAAAATCTCAAGCCTCACTTTTATGGACCCTACAAAATTATTAGAAGAATTGGTGAAGTGGCTTATGAATTGGAGTTGTCAACAAATACTAAGATTCATAATATTTTCCATGTGTCTTACCTCAAAAGGGAACTCAGATGTCACATTATATCAACTATTAACTTATTGCCCTTAGATGATGAAGGAAAATTCATATTAGTGCCAAATGTCCCCTTTTGGGATCACCTTATATTTTTCCCTGAAATCACAATTCCAAATGAAACCAAAAGTAGATTGCAATTAAAGATATAATTCCTACTTAAAATTGAGATGATGTAAGTCTGGTTATGAAAACTTGCAACCATGTTAGATGAATATGACAGAAATAATCCATGAAATAAATTTAGTTTTAATTCTAAGAAAGATTATATATATATATATATCAATACAACAAGTCCCAAAGACTACATGAGCTCAACCATAATGAGGACATGATGAGGTGCCCCAAGTATCCTCTACCCTAGGCCCAATAGTAGGAACTTATCCTCTATGGCCTCATGTGGTCCTTAATCGATGGTCTTTAACCATCATCATGAGGTGGTGTACCTAGTGAGGGCTTTACACCATTCTCCTCCATCATGCCAACCTCTCCTCTTATGATTGAATACCTTTCTTTATTTACTTCAATAATTGATTCAAGTGAGGATAGTTGGGAGGCTACAATAGCATGTCCTTGATCCTCCCTTTTTGCATAATAGGGTGTCCTATTCACAATTCCCCCTTTTTGCATAATAGGAGGTCCTACTCATAGTTCTCCCTTTTTGCAGTCCTGCCTCATCCCTTCATGACCAATTATTGCCAAACCAAGATCATATCACTGTTAATATCAAAAAAAATATGATACATAATATTATATTATATCGATATTTATTTAGTATAATTATATATCCATACTTATCTGATAAATGAGCATAAAAAAATTATCTCTACATACCATAGGAATCAATTATGTTATTATTCTGATTGAATATGTTACATATATATGAGAGGCTATGTTGTTGATCAATTACTTTTGTTGTTGATTTGGTCTTAGTAATCATAAGATATATTGCATAGTTTGAATCAAAGAATAAGAATTTCCCTTATTGATTTATCATTTATCTTCATCTATTTTCCATTGAACTATCTTCTTCTTCATACATTCTTCCATATTAGACTTCTTATTTCTTCCCAAATTTGAGTATATCATATTAATGTATCTACTCTTATGCTCAGGAAAATACTCCTATTTTTGTCCCTATTCCCTATTTATATCTCTGTCATTTTTTATCTCCCCTGAATCAGATCAATACCTTTTACATTTGATATATCCTTCCTTTTATACCCCCATTGGGGCTGAAGGTCATGTCTTTTCATACTATCAAAAGACATGTCTTTTTAGTTGATTTCTTTGACTAACTAATCCAAGGATAATTAATTATATTAATATTATCCTTGCTTAAATTGTCGATCCTCTCTTAGAAACATTTGCTACATCATTTGATCGCTATCTGAAATAATCATTGCCTTGCCATAATAATCGTTGTTATCCAAGACTATTCTTTATCAATGTCTTATACTAATCGTGGCTTGAATTTTCTTTTTTTGTCTTTAGTGCTATTTTGTCTTATACTAGTACTAGTTTTGTAGTTATTTGTTTTTTGCATTTTTGACTTGTGATTAATTATTGTCCTTGGATCACTAGTAGTTGTCTTTACTCAGGTATTAAAACATGAAGATTGGCCTATGTTTAGGTTTACAATTTGTGAGGGAATGATAGTCCACCCTGCCCAAGATTTCTTGTCCTCAAGCAATCACAACTAAGATTTGTAAATTTTAAATATTGCTCCTTTTTTCAATGATATTAGCTTGAGTTGTGATATTTTGATAGGAATCAAAAATTCTAACCCAAGTGAAATTATTTCGATTATGTTTGACTCTATGTCCTTGCAGAGTAGTCGTCAATATACTTGCCTTGACCACCAATAATGTTTAATACCATCCTCTAAACTATGGGGACAATTTATTGTCTAATAGTATTCTTACTATTTCATAATAACTCCCAACAACAAAACCAAGAGTTGGAAATTGACCAGATCTATTATTTAAGACAAGTTTCCTCTTATGTCATTACCACAAGGATCCTAGGAAATGTTACAAATTCTTCATTTCCCCTTGTTGAAATCCAAAATCATGAGAGATTATGGGAATGTTGTGAATATCAAGATCACACTCCTTTGTGCAATTCATGTTTTCATAGATGCTTGAGTGATAACTTCTCTTAGTATGTTTCACAAGGTTTGAGGCAAGTTTGTTTCTAATGAGGATATAATATAAAATAGCTTATAGGGTTTTTGTAACATATTCAAACATATGTCATACCCATGGGTGATTAATGACATGTTATAACCTTCTAAGTGTATATTTCTTGGACGATACTTAAGCACAATTTTATTGGATTGATCAAGTCAATGGAATATGTACAATAGTTCAACATTCCTAGTAAGCAACATAAGGACTTAAATTTATACGTTTACTCTAATATCCCAATCTTGTCCATCTTCCAAATAAATTGGAGGTTATCACTCCTCTTTGATATATCCCCATGTTGGTACTAAATTTATTTTTATATCTTGGGAAAGTATTATTTTATTTCACCTAATCAATTTATCCCCATGTTTTAAAGGTGAGAATAATCCTGGGATTTGTGGGTTATGAACCCATAATGTAACTTAGCATAGGGTTATGTAATAATTTTGTTGTATCTTGATTTGTATCAACTTCATGAATGTATAGCTACTCTAATTAGGAAAAAGAGCTTAGGAGAATAAGACCCTTGGATGAAATGTTCTACTCTAGATATTACATATAGGGGTGAATTTGGTCCACAAGGAAAAGTTCAATAGATCAATTTTGCAGGTTACAAGGTAGATCATATGTGGTATGAACTTGATTGTACATTTAATCGAGAACAAATTACTCTTTATTAAAACATTTGTGTTCTTTCCTTGGGAAATATTTTGATATTTGATTGTTTGATGATTGGATGAGTGATGAATGCTTATTTAATGTCAAAGAATTGATCCATCCATTATGTGCATTCCTTGGAGTCACCACCCTTCATTATGAGTCACCACCCTTCATAGTTAACGAATCACCACCCTTCATGGCTGCCTTTGATAATTATACTTTACTTCCAAGTTGATTGTTAGATTTATTTCCTATTGATGGTTTCTTTACAAGTAAATAATTCCCCTTTTCTACATCTTATTGTTGAGAGAGTCATCTTCTTTCATTTTTGAAGGGTCGCGATTCTTGAGAACCTAATTTAATTCTCTTGCAAAATTACTTAATGTCCTATTCTCAATTGGATTTTTCAAATGAGGGTATGGATGTCTCTCTCAAATGAAATTCTCTCTCTTTCAAGTTTGAGGGGAGTCACACCTTTTCACTTAAATAGTTACAACTCTTCATTATTGCATTTGGATACTACTAATAATTCATAATTCAATTTTAGATAAGTTAATTTTTTAGTGTTACCCAACTCACAAAGCATTTTGACAAGCAAGGTTTTTAATATTTTCATAAAGTAATCATATGGAGTAATCTTGTTGAAGGTATATCTGGCATGAAACAAACATAGAGATATACACAATACATGAAGTTTACATACACGTAAGACACAAAGCATGACACATATATGTGAATACACGTAATACATGAAATATACACATGAATCATGAAGCATGCACGTGAATACACGTAATACATGAAGCATACACAGGAAGCATGAAGCATACACGTGGATACACATAATACTTGAAGTATATATACATAAATAAATGTAAGTCGTATGAATACACGTAAGTCACAAGGTATACACATAAGTACACGCAAGTTGCAAGTCACAAAGTAGATGCAAGGTATACACATAGTCACATGAATACATGTAGGTCACAAAGTATACACATGAATACACAAAGTCACAAGGTATACATGTGAATACCTGAAGCCACAAAGTATACACATGAATACATGTAAGTCACAAAGTATACACTTGAATACAGATAAGTCACATGAATACACATAAGTCACGAAGTATACACGTAAGTCATAAAGTATTCACATGAATACACATAAGTTGTAAAGTATACACTTGAATACACATAAGTCATAAGTTTCAATGTATACACGTAAGTCATGAAGTATACAGGTAAGCACAAAGTATTCACGTGAATACACATAAGTCACAAAGTATTCACATGAATACACATAAGTCATAAAGTATACATCAATACATAGAATTCACAAAGTATTTGCATGAATGGAGTATACGCAAGAAGCATGAGGCATACATGTAGTACACGTAATACCTAAAGTATATACAAGAAAGGCACACACATATAGAAATGCATTATTGGCCTACTTAAGAAGAAGGTTGAATAGTTAATTCTAATTGAATGGTGGTTAGAGTTGGTTTGTACATAGGCTTATAGGATTAATGCTCTGACACCAATTGTAATGTCCCATTTTGGGATCACCTTATATTTTTCCCTGAAATCACAATTCCAAATGAAACCAATAGCATATTGTAGTTAAAGATATATAATCCTGCTTAAAATTGGGATGATGTAAGTATGGTTATGGAAACCTGCAATCATGTTAGATGAATATGACAGACATAATCCATGAAATAAATTTAGTTCTAATTATAAGAAAGATTTTATATATATATATATATATATATATATATATATATATATATATATATATATATATATATATATATATCAATACAAGTAGTCCCAAGGACTACATGGGCTCAACCATAATGAGGAGGACATGGTGAGGTGCCCCAAGTATCCTCTACCCTAGGCCCAACAACAAGACCTTATCATTTGTGGCCTCATGTGGTCCTTAACCGATGGTCCTTAACCATCATCGTGAGGTGGTGTATCTAGTGAGGGATTTACTCCATTCTCCTCCATCATTCCAACCTCTTCTCTTATGATTGAAGACCTTTCTTTATTTACTTCAACAATTGATTCAAGCGGGGATATTTAGGAGGCTACAATAGGGTGTCCTTAATCCTCCCTTTTTTCATAATAGGGTGTCCTACTCACAGTTCTCCCTTTTTGTATAATAGGGGGTCCTACTCATATTTCTCCCTTTTTATAGTCCTTTCTCATCCCTTCATGACCAATTATTGCCAAACCAGGATCATATCACTGTTAATATCAGAAAATATATGTTGCATTATACAATATTATATCAATATTTAATTGGTAAAATTATATATCCTGACTTATCTAATAAATAAGCATAAAAAAATTATCTCTACGTACCATAGGAATTGATTATGTTATTATTCTGATTGAATCTGTTGCATATATATGAGAGCCTATGATGTTGATCGATTACTTTTATTGTTGTTTTTTTCTTAGTATTCATAAGATATTGCTTAGTGTGAATCAAAGAATAAGAATTTCCCTTTTTGATTTATCATTTATCTTCATCTATCTTCCATTAAACTATCTTCTTCTTCATACATTCTTCCATATCAGACTTCTTATTTCTTCTTCCCAAATCTAAGTATATCAAATTAATACATATTTGATGCTACGCTCAAGAAAATACTCCTATTTTTGTCCCTATGCCCTTTTTATATTTCTAGATCTTTTTTATCTCTCCTGAATCCCATCAATACCTTTTTTATTTGATATATTCTTCCTTTTATACCTCCATTAGAGCTAAAGGTCATGTCTTTTCATATTATCAAAAGACATGTCTTTTTAGTTGATTGCTTTGACTAACTAATCCAAGGATAATTAATTACATTTAAATTATCCTTTCTTAAATTTTTGATCCTCTCTTAGAAACTTTCATTGCATCATTTAATCGTTATCTTAAATAATTGTTGCCTTGCCATAATAATCGTTGTTATCCAAAACTATTCTTTATCAATGTCTTATACTAATCGTGGCTTGAATTTTCTTTTTTGTCTTTAGTGCTATTTTGTCGTATTCTCGTACCAGCATTGCTTTTGTAATTATTTGTTTTCGACCTTTTTGAATTTTGATTAATTTTTGTCCTTGGATCATTAGTATTTGTCTTTACTCGGGTATTAAAACATGAAGGTCATCCTATGTTTAGATTTGCAATTTGTGGGGGCGTGACAGCTACCATTGATGCACACAAAAAAAAGCTAACATAATAATCACAAAATACTTGATCCATTGGAGGAACATATCTAAAAAAAAATATTCTATATGGGAGGGACCAAATATTATTGAGCACCTGAATCTACATTGCTTGTGGGCAAGCAAATACGGTGAGAGTGGACTTGTAATGTTCCCTTAATTAATTCAGCGTATGTACAGCCGATCCTTATTTCCCTTCTAAGAATAGGAAAATATTGTAATAATGGGTCTTTAGACATTGAAAAAATTTAATAGAAATGAATAATAAAATAATGACTTAGTGAGTGTGAGATTCTAGAAGTGGGTTGTAACTTTTGGGATACTCGATGACTTCCTCATGATAGATTTCTATGACAACTTATTAATTAGTTATTAGTTGGTATCATGAGAAAATGGAAACTATTTTGGAGGAAATAATCTAATTATATTTTAATTACTTTGAGAGGAAAAGTGTGGAGTTAGACTTTGTGCCTTGCTAGTGCTATATATTTTTACTTAGTTTTCTTTAAGATATTTTTCAATTTATGCAATTATTAATATCATAGTTAGAGTCTTGTGTTCAACTATATGATTCAAGGATGAAAACCTTGAATTCTAGATATCATAGAATGAAACCTCTTTGGTTTCCTATACATTAGAGGATAAAAACCCTTTGGTTTTTTTTTTTTTTTATATTGAGGGAATGCAATTACAAATAGAAGAGCAGTTATAAAACTGCAAGAGAATAGAGAACAACCAACAAAGAGCAATACTTTGAGTTATATTGAGGAAACCTCACATAGAGGTAGTATATGTACTTCAAATATTTTGTTTGGATGTTGATATATATTTTTGTATTTATAAAAACTAATATATTTATTAATCTTTAGGCTATTGTAGAAGCATATATTTGGTAATCACTTAAGCAAAATTATACTATGGAGGAAGCTTTATTCATATTTGTGTGTTATTATGTGAAGCTTCAACATATTTATATTATTTGTGTAATCCTTTGTCACATCTTTTCAAGAATTATTGTCATTGAAAGTAATATATATAATTCATTGTTCATCCATTGTATGCTCTCACCTTGCCCTCATGAGATCTAGGTGATCAAAAAGTGGTGAATAGTAATATTTACTCATCATATGCTCTCACCTCATCCTCATAAGATATTGGTGATTAGAAAGTGGTAGATATTTTATATTAGAATTTGTTGAATATATGATAAACTGATACTCAATTGATGTTTACACATTTGTTTACCTAGAATAAGGAGAATGCATACGATTAGTGGGGAATTTTTGGGTAAAACCTTCATTATATACTAATTTTAAAAAGGAATTATAATAAATTGATTAATTGTTACTTATATTTGATGTATCTTTCTAAGTTCTGAGTGTGATTATAATGATTTATAAGGGTGTAATTACATATGCTTATTATTATTTTTGTTTATAGATTATTTAGTATATTAAGAGATTGAAACTAATTATCTAGTTTTATGTAAACTCTTTTGGCAGGATTTTCCCTCCTAGCCAATGAGGGAGAGTATCATGGGAGAGAGGGCTTATTGAAATCTAAGATTGAAAACTAGAGAAGGATGCAAATACTCAACTTTTTTAGTATTTATCATGCATTGTTGTCTACTTTTTTGTATTATTTATAATGGTCATGATGTATTAATGTTGTGTTTTCTTGGTAGAACATGCATTGTTTGCTTGTGCTTGGTCAATACCTATAACTAACATCATTTCAAAATTATTACTATATTGTGGGTATAAATTTTGTACATTTGAATTGCACCTCAGCAACATCAATATGTTCTCTATTTAAGTGGCAAGGGTAATTAATTACAATTATAGAATTTTGGATACTTATTCTTAATGTTATTTTTATTCTTTTTGAGTTATTCTCTAGTCTTTGAGAGGACCAAAAATTGGAATTCTTGTTGTAATAATATGATGCAGGGGCATCGACCTAAGTTTCTGATTTTTAGTTTTCTCATGCTTTAAGTTTAATAGCAGTAGGTTTTGGCTTGGAAGTTTTGGGTTTGATGGAAGAATAAGGGCAGGTTGAGATAGGTTTTCTTTACTGTCACTATATGGATAGGAAGTGGGATAGTTGATTTAGTTTCCTTCGGCAAGGAAGGATGAACCGTTATGAACAATTATGGGTCGATAGTTGTAAGGGAAGTCAAACAATGGAGAGGAGATGAAGTGGACAGTTTGTGAGTGATGGTTGGAATTCGATTGAGGTTGATGAAAAAGGAAAGACAAAAAATGATTTAAGATGCATCAAATGGATCATGGAGAGGTTGGTTGGGTGTGTAAGAATAAGGCTGAACAAAAGGCCAAGCAAGAAAAGGCCAATAGTTGTGAAGAGGTATGGTTGGTCATAGAAGATAGAAGAAGGCCAAACAAGAAAAGCCAACGAAGTGGTCGTAGAATGAAGGACTCATCGACAGAGTGAGTAGGTCAATGCCAAGTTGGAGGCCAGACAATCCTAGAAGAAACTAACTAGGTAGAAATGGCTCAAGCGAAGGGAGGCCGAAAGGAAGATGATAAAAATGGGGTGTTGAATGGATGGATGCGATCTATGTTAAGGCCGATATGGCAATTTAGAATGAAGTTGGCGAAAGTAGAAGAATCTCGAAGAAAAGAGGGTCAAACATGATAGTTTGGGAAGAGGTTAAGTTGGAATGTAAAATATATTAAGAATGAAATGACAAGAGCATATTGGATGAAAACAAGTTCAGGTGATGTAGTAGCATCCCAGGTTGCAAGCAATCTTGCATCAACCAAAAAAAATATTTGTATTCATGTTTTCTTGCATTTCAGTAGTTAACTGTCAGGACCCAATCTCATTATTTCATACCGCATTGTAACATAAAAGCTTGTTGAGCAGGATATATGATCTTCATTGCAATATCTACATCATATCTAGAGTTCAAGTGTTTTGGAGATCCTAGTACGAAGATATTGCTAACAGAATATCAGTTGTAATTAGACAAAGAACATTCGCCAACCAGTCTTGGATTTTCAAGTGTGCGGACCTATTCCGTGACTTGCGGAGCTCAGGAAACCATTTATTAAGGATGCACATTCATCAAGGAACCTTCATTTCGATCTGCATCATGTTTATCCAAGGATCAAAAGAGAATCATATGTTTTGGCCGACCTTCACATGTTTCATCAACTTTGGGGTTTGAGACCTCTTAAGGTTGACGCAGACCTTTTCCAAATTTGGGAATTGATATTTATAAGCATTGTGCAGTTGCATTAGTTAGAGGGATGGTAGTGATAGAGAAGTAGGAAGATATAGGAGATAAGGGATTCGACCCGAATTGTAATTTTGGGCTTAGCATCATATCATTCTATAATCTATAAGTCGGAAGGCAAAGCATGTTTCCTATGAATAATTGATCATTATCTATATATATATATATATCCATGTGGGATTTTTATTCCAATTCTTTGAGTTTTTGTTGGGTTTACTCTTTCTGCAAGGTTGGACATTCCTATTCCTGGACCCTCTATCCTTGACTACACCAAGTGGTATCAGAGTGAGTTGCAGACCTTGGCAGAGGAGAGCGAAGTTGAGCAAGGAATTTCATAAGATCTTTGTGTGGAAAGATCACCGACTTGAGGTAGCCTACTTGTGTTTTTCAACAGATCACCGACTGTGAGGTAGTTGCAACACTGTAGCCAGATCGTCGACTTGAGGCAGTTGCACCAGATCCTAGGAAGACATGCCACCAAGGAGAATTCATACTACTGTTAATGTTGCTAAAAAGATGGATGAGATGATGGAAATGATGTGAAAAATGAAAGTGAGATTGGATGTTGAAAAAGGCAGAAGAAAATGCTTAAACCCAGACCTAATGATGAAAGTGGTGATGATGAAGTTCAAGTTGTAGACCTAATTGAAGAAACCACAAAAGAGGAAGAATCAAATCAAATGAAGATGTTGAAGGCTATTTCAAAAATAGGAAAGTGACCTAGAATGGATATTTCAAACCATACCAGTAACCTAAACCCTGAAAATTTGATTGATTGGATAAATGACATTGAAAAATACTAAGTATGAAGAAAATGAAGATCCAGAGAGAGTGAGATTTACAAAGACTAAATTGAAAGGACATGCTGCAATATGGTGGAAGGAAGTTCAATTGGAGAGAAACAGAAAAGGTGAAGAGAAGATTGAGAAATGGGATAAAATGGTGAAAATTTTGAAGAACTAGTTTATACTTGCGGACTATGAGTTGGAGCTGTTGAAGAGATTACAAAACCTAAGAAAAAAGGAAAAGACTATGAAAGAATACACTGAGTAATTTCATAATCTCATCATCTGGACTGGACATAGTGAAGCAAGCAAGGAGAAAATCACAAGATATATCAATGGGCTGAGGATGAACATTCGGGAAGAGTTGAATTTGGTAAGGATGAATTCGGTAGAGGAAGCATACTAGTTTGTATTAAAGGTGGAGGACAAGCTTAAAAAAAAGACATGAACATAGGCAGAGAGGAAGAGGAGGTAGATTTCAGAAAGGAAGGTCACATTTTGAAGTAGAAAAACCATATGTGAAGCAAAACAAGGATAGAGATTCATACCAAAAGGAAGAGAGGGATTCAAATTCATACCATAAAGGGAGAGATGACAAAAAAATTTACCACCACAATAGAGGAGGCTACAATTCTTACCACAATGATGGACACCAGAGAGATGAGAAAGGATATGACAAGAGAAATTTTAGAGGAACCTATTTTAAGTGCAGAGGAGAAGGAAATAGAGCATTTGAGTGTCGCCAAGAAATTAAGGAGATTGAAAATCATGCAAGAAATGGATATGCAGAGGAAGAACCAGTGGAATCACCGAGTCTCAAAGGAAGCCCTGAGAAGGGAGAATCATTATTCATGAGGAGAGCACTGTTCCAAAAGAAAGAGGAATCTAAGGAAGCACCACAAAGGAAAAGTTTGTTTTGGACTAGATACAAAGCAAGAGGTAAATGTTGTAAAGTTATCATTGATAGTGGTAGTACAGATAACCTAGTTTCTGAGGAAATGGTGGCAAAGTTGAATTTGGAAAGAAGAAAACATTTGAAGCCTTATAGGATAGTCTGGATTCAAGATGAGCACAAGATACTAGTAAGTGAGCAATGTTTAGTAAATTTTGTATAGGGTCATATCATGATAAAGTACTATGTGATATTATGTTGATGGATGTATGTCATATGTTGTTGAGTAGACCTTGGTGGTATGATAAGAAAGTTATACATGATGGGAGAAAGAATACCTATACCATAACATCCAATGGAAAGAGAATCACCTTGAAACCTTTGGAAGATGAACCTGAAAGTGAAGTATGTGGTACAACTAGAATCAATTTGGTAGATGGAAGGAAATTTTTGGATGGATTGAGACATGAAAACATGTGTTTTTCTTTGATTCCAAGGAAGTGTGGAACCCTAGATGTGGAGAGAATCACCACAAGAGAAGAAGAATCGCCAGAGAAGGAAGTCATTGAACTATTGATAAAGTACCAAGATCTTGTATTAGAAAATGTGCCTAATGGATTACCACCAATCTGGAGTATTAGTCATCATATGGATCTTATTCCAACAGCTAGTTTTCCAAATAAAGCTACATATTGGATGACGCTAGAGAATGTAGAGCTAAACAGACAGATACAGGAATTGTTGAAGAAAGGATTGATCAGAGAAAGTATGATCCCATGTGTGGTATCAAATGTACTTGCACCTAAGAAAGATGGAGAATGGAGGATGTGTAGAGATTCAAGAGCTATCAATAAGATCACAGTGAAGTATAGATTCCCATTGCCTAGGATGGATGACATCATGGATAGTCTAAGTGGAGCAAAGTATTTGACCAAGATAGACCTAAAGAGTGGATACCATTAGATCAGGATCAGATAGGGAGATGAATGGAAGACTGCTTTCAAGACAAATGAGGGATTGTATGAGTGGTTGGTCATTCCATTTGGACTAACTAGTGCACCTAGTACATTTGTGAGGCTAATGAATGAAGTCTTGAAGAAATTCTTGGGAAAATTTGTCATTATTTATCTAGATAATATTCTAATTTTTAGTAAGACTAAGGAAGAACATTTGGAGCACATCAAACAAGTATTTCAAAGGCTAAGAGAAGAGATGTTGTTGATAAACATCAAGAAGTGTAGTTTTGTGAAGGAAGAACTACTATTTTTGGGATTTGTGATATCTGTAGAAGGATTAAAGATGGACCCTGAGAAGGTTAGAGCAATAGTTGAATGGCCTACACCTGTGAACGTTGGAGAAGTAAGATCATTTCATAGACTAGCAATTTTTTACCAAAAGTTCAGCAGAAATTTTAGTAGTATTTGCACACCTATGACAGAGACAATTAGGAGTGACCAAAAGGAATTCAAGTGGACATCAAGAGCATATAAGAGTTTTGAGTTGTTGAAGCAAAAGGTGACAAAACAACCTATGTTAGCACTACCAGAATTTGATAAGGTATTCCAAGTAGATTATGATGCTAGTGGAAGTGCAATAGGAGATGTAGCCTACTTCAGTGAAAAATTGAATGATTCTAGGACAAGATATTCAGTTTATGATCATGAATTCTATGCAATAATACAAGCTTTGAAGAAGTGGAGACATTACTTGTTACCTAGGGAATTTGTGTTGTATATGGATCATCAAGCTTTACAATATTTGAATAGTCAAGAGAATTTGAACTAGAGACATATGAAATGGGTAGAGTTCTTGCAAAGTTACACATTTGTGTTGAAGCACCAGAGTGGAAAGTCAAACAAGGTTGCAGATGCATTGAGCAGGAGAAAAATTTTGTTGAGGGAGATGAGATTTGAAGTATTAGGTTTTGAAGAGCTGAAGCATATGTATGAGGATGACATTAATTTTGTGGAGGCATGGAAGGCTTGCAAGGAACCTGTAGAGACAAATAGAAGCAAATGGTTGGATTATTTCATTCAAGGAGGTATGTTATTTAAGAACAACTAGTTATGCATCCCTAGAAGTTCAATGAGAGAGAATTTGATCAAGGAAAATAATTGTGGAGGATTAGCAGGAAAATTTGGAATTGATAAGACCATAGCATTAGCGAGTGAGAACTATTTTTTGCCGCAGTTGTATAAGGATGTCAAGAAATATGTTAAAAGTTGTAGGATTTTTCAAGTTGCAAAAGGAAACAATCAGATCACTGGAATGTATACACCACTGATAGTATTGGAGAGACCATGGGAAGACATTGGCATGGATTTTGTGTTAGGATTACCTAAGACACCGAGAGGATTTGACTCCATATTTGTGGTTGTGGATAGATTTTCTAAGTTGGCGCATTTCATACCTTGTAAGAAAACCAATGATGTAGTACATGTTGCAGACCTATTTTTCAAAGAGATTGTGAGATTACATGGACTACCAAATAGTATAGTATTAGATAGAGACACTAGATTCATTGGATATTTCTATAAAATATTGTGGAAGGAGATGAAAATAGATTTGAAGTACAGTTCATCATTTCACCCATAGATAGATGGACAAATAGAAGTGGCAAATAGGAGTTTTGGGAACTTTTTGAGGTGTTTGACTAAAGGTAAAGTAGGAAATTGATACTTAATACTACCGCAAGAAAAAATTTCATACAACAATTCAGTAAACCAGAGCATAGGGAAGACACCATTTGAAATTATGACAAGAAAACAACCCAGAGGAGTAGCAGAATTAAGGGATATTAGTATGGAGAATAAAAGGAGTGAGGAGGCAAAAGAATTTGTAGGATTCATGGAAACAATAAATACTCAAGTTAAGGAGCATCTGGAGAAGATGAACAATACTTACAAGGAGAAAGCAGATGAGAAGAGAAGACATGAGGAATTTTTTAGTCGGAGAGGAAGTAATGGTATATCTAAGAAAAAAGATTCTAGTTGGGACATATAATAATTTGAAGATGAAGAAGTTTGGACCTTGTAAGATCATTAGGAAGTTTGATTCTATAAATGCATATGAAGTGGAGCTACCAGAGGAATTTTCCATATCACCTATATTCAACATTGCAGACCTATACTAGTATCATGAAGGAGAGTCACTAGAGGATAGAGAAGATGGTTTTTTGGACCAAATAGCACATCATCCAGAGAAAATTGAGGAAATTTTAGACAGCAAAGTTGGACGTAGTACCAAAGGAAGGAAATACAAGGAGCATCTAGTCAAGTGGAAGGGAAGACCAGAGGAAGATTCATCATGAATTTCTCAGGCTGAGGTGGACCACATTGGTTTTCCTCTAGCCTCAAGAAAGTGAGAGGCTCACTTTTCTTCAACCTCAGGTGTCTGATGTAGGAGCATCCCAGGTTGCAAGAAATCTTGCATCAACCAAAAAGAATATTTGCATTCATTTTTTCTTGCATTTTAGTAGTTAATTGTTAGGACCCAATCTCAGTATTTCATACCGCATTATACCACACTGTAACATTAGAGTTCATGGAGTAGGATATATTATCTACATTGCAACATCTACATCATATCCATAATTCAAGTGTTTTAGAGATCCAGTACAAAGATATCACTAATAGAATATCAGTTGTAATTGGACAGAGAACATTACTGACCAGTCTTGGCTTTTCAAGTGTGTGGACCTATTTCGTGACTTGCAAAGCTTAGGAAACCATTTCATAAGGATGCAAATTCATCGAGGAACCCTTTTTTTTATCTACATCATGTTTATCCAAGGATCAAAGGAGAATCATATGTTTTGTTCGGCCTTCACATGTTTCATCAACTTTTGGATTTGAGACCTCTTGAGGCTGACGAGGACCTTTTTCGGAGCTAGTAATTATATATATAAGCATTGTGCAGTCTCATTAGTTAGAGGGATGGTAGTGATAGAGAATTAGGAAGATATAGGAGATAAGGGCTTCGACCCGCATTGTATTTCTGGGCTTAGTGCCATATCATTCTGTAATCTGTAAGTCAAAAGGGAGGGCATGTTGCCTGTGAATAATTGATCATTATCTATATGTATCCATGTGGGATTGTTATTCCAATTATTTGAGTTTTTGTTGTGTTTACTCTTGCTGCAAGGTTGGGTAGTCCTATTCCTAGACCCTCCTTCCTTGACTGCACCATCAGGCCTACATTAGGAGAATAAATATTTGTAATAAGCAATGTTGATGAATGAATAAATTATTGTGTGTGGATTGATAATGATATTTGATTGTTCTTGTAAACTTGATTAATAATTGTTCAATGGATGCAATTTTCATATGATTTAATATAGTTCATGTTGCATATAAATGAATGAATGTTATTAGAGTGAAATTTGATCTTTAATATGTAAGTTCTTATCACTGGTTTGACAGTAAATCTATAAGTGTGAGTGTTGTAAAGCCTAAGTTGGGGTATGGGTCCTTAGACTGATTGTGGTGTATGGAGAAGTATTGGGGAGTGGAATTCCCTCTCCCATCATTTGGTATCAGAGCCCAAAATATCTAGGCAGTAAAAGTTTTCTATTTGTTTTTGTAGTTTGATGTTCATAATAATCTTGGAGTGTTATGTGTGTTTGCAGATTAATGGGTTTTTGAAGGAACCTAGAGCCCCAAAAGATATGGGTTGTAAGTGGTTGTTGATTATTTTGGTAGAATGATGGAAGCATAAATTATTGGAAAGTTTTGTGTTGTAGATTAACAAAGGAAGAGAGAATAACTTGGGTTTGAAAGACTGGGCAGAGAAAAGGGAAGAGTAGCCCAAGGTAGGTATCAGAAGATAGAAAGATACAACATGTTTGCATAGGTAGAGTGTCGAAGAAGAGGCAACCTATGCTAGTATTTGCAAGTGACATGTGTTGTTGTGTGAACCAATCTCCGAAGGAGAGGCCGTTTGGACTTGAAGTTGAGCAGATATTGTGGATTGTAATAGTAATAAGGATGGGTATTAGTGTAAGAAGACCCATCATAATCCCGTCGTGGGATAGATATTGGGATGGAGTGGAAAGCAGAAAACTCCAAGAAGAATTAGAGAAGATTGCAAGAAGAATGGATATGTTGGAAAAGAGTTATTTTCCTAATAATATTGTGATTGCAGGAAGTGGACAAGAAGAGAAGAGGAAATTTATCATTGTAGAGGACTTGAATAAATATAGTAAGGAAAGAAGAAAAGAAAAAGTGCAGCAAGGATCACTTGAAGAAGAAGATAGATAGTGTCCATGAAAGAGGCACCTGAAGAAACATCTTGGTCTCTTGATTTATTTGCTACTGATTTGTTTGAAAGTGTGAATGTAGGTATGAAGAAGGATGAGAACAAACTTTTGGAGGCAAAAGGAGAAAGGGAAAGAAGAGAGCTCGTAGACGAAGATGAAGATAAAAATGAAAGAAGACAAGTTGCAACAATAGATAAAAGAAGACAGTTTGTATCGATAGATGAAGAGAGGGCTAATCAAGAAAAGAAGAAAGCTTGTAAAGAGAAAAAGGTGGCAAGACATGAAGCCAAGAATGTAAGAAAATTGGGACAATAGACCAATGAAGAGGTAAAAGTGAGTTTTGGTGGTGATTTTGTTTATGCAAGTGAAAATAGGAATGTAAACCTACAAGGTAGAAAGGAGAAGAGTAAATTAGTGGATCATGGATATATAGTACTATATTGGCAAAGGAAATTAATTGTAAATGTATAGAAAAGAGAAGTGAGGCAAGGAGTGGCTGAAGATAAAGCCTATGGAAGCACATTAGCATCAAGGATGGAGGGTATGACAAAGATTCAAAGGAGACAAGAGGATAGGCCCAGTGCAGAGGTAGCAAGACATCAATTCAGGAAGATGAAGAACCCAATGTGGGTAGTGAAGCATGGGACACTTGTAGAAAAATTTGATAATGAGAAGAAGATAATACAAGTGAAGAGGAAAGGTGTAGATGTAGACAAATCCAATAAACCAGAGAACACAATAGAGCCCATAGAGGATGTAAAGGAGGATAATGCCCCAAAGCATGCAACAGAGTTACAGGAAGAGTAGCATGGCAAGTGCAAGCTAAGAGGTAGACAATCTGATTTGCATGATGATGATGTTGAGGCTTTGAATGAAATTTATGAATATGAGGAAAATTGGTGGCTAACTATGGATGAAAATAAAATGAGAAGAGAAAGATATAAAATGTGGAAGGAGAGAAAAGGAAGGCATAGTGGAATGTCTAGTAATGAGTACGAGAGAGATATTAAGAGTGTGTTGGTTAAGAGGAATGGAAACCAAAGGGGTAAAGCAGAGAAAGACATGGAGACTGAAGGAGGAGCAGCAAAAAATACAAACGGGGAAGCTAAAGAAGTAGAGAATAAAGACGAAGAAGCTGAGGTAGTAGAGAGTAAAGAAGGTAAAGATAAATGTGTTCATAATGGAAACAAGGTAGAGATGGAAATTAAAGAGAGGGCGGAAAACAAGAATGGTGCAGATGATTCGTGGGCTCAATCTTCTGAGGTCGAACAAGAATTGTAGGAGGATATTGTTGGTGAACAAATAAATACAAGTAGGACAACAATGGATGGAGGAAAGGATTCAGTTAGTGCTAAAGAAGTAGGTGCAACAGTGTAGGCAAAGGTAAATGTGGAAACCTTTTATGAGAATGTTATTATCAATTCATTTGGTATGTTGATTACTAGAGAGTTTGAGCAAAAGTCTGATATGATGCATGATATTGAGGTTTGTGATGGGGAAGAAGGAATTAAAAATGATTTGGTGTTGTATAATTGGGCCATGGGAAAGGAAGTATGTGAAAAAGTGAATGCAGATTTGAATTTTAGTATATTTGAATGGACTAATTTGTGTACCAAGAACCTAATACGAGGGGAGTTAAATTATGAACAACTATGCTAGAAAAATGTATTAATGATGCTAGAGCGTTTATGGAGGAAGCGAAAGAAAATAATGGAGGTAGATGAGTTTTAAATATGATTCCATGTATAGAAGTACATGACTTCTTTGTCCCCTAGGGAGTCTGATTCAAGGGCATCGACCTATGTTTATGATTTTTACTTTTCTCATGTTTTAAGTTCAACAGAAGTAGGTTTTGGCTTGGAATTTTTAGGTTTGATGGAAGAATAAGGGTAGGTTGATATAGGTTTGTTTTACTATTACTATATGGATAGGAAGTGGGATAGTCAATTCAATTGCCTTCAACAAGGAAGGATGAACCATTATGAACAGTTATGATTCGACAATTATAAGGGAAGTTGAACAATGGAGAGGAGATGAAGTGGACAATTTGCGAGTGATGGTTGGAATTCGGTTGAGGTTGATGAAAAAGGAAATACATAAAATGATTTAAGATTCATCGAATGGATCATGGAGAGGTTGGTCAGGTGTGTAAGAATAAGGCCGAATAGAAGGCCAAGCAAGAAAAGGCCAAGAGTTGTGAAGAGGTCAGGTTAGTCATAGAAGATAAGGTCGAATAGTCAAGGCCAAAGAAGTGGCCATAGAATAGAGGAATAATCAATAGAGTGAGTAAGTTGAGGCCAAGTTGTGTTGGAAAGAGACACTACACATGTCATCTGGTGTTTTCATTGATGACAACCCTAGTCAGTGATTCGATCTACACTTCAATAGTTTCTTATACCGAAAGTCAAATTGAAGTTTTGTGATTAATTGTCAAGCTAGAACAGAGCATCCAACAAAGTTGTGTTTTTTGATTCATATGCAATTTTATATTATCATTTTGAGTTTTGGATCTCAAGGAAGGTTTTTCGATGTATGATCTATGTTATCCTTGAATCATAGAGCCTCGTATTGATTTGTGTGCAAGTTAGAAGATCCGGTTGATTGATTTTCTATCTAACAGTGCAAGAAGGCTGACTTGATGAATGTAGCATGTTGTGGATGTTCGAGGCAAAATTGTTTGAAGTGTTTTTTTTTTGAGCATTTATTTTTGGGTCCTCACTATGCTGTCACTGACATTGGTTGGTGCGTATTGAAATTTATCTATAGATTGAGCCTGACAGTTTATAAATATTTTATGTTTTATTAAAACTGACATGCGGTTGATTAAATCTTTAGTTGCGAATATATATAAGAGATCATTTATATCATTTGAATGTATGTATGAAGTTTTTTGATGTATGTTGCAAAATTTAGAAGGATTGTAAAGCGATTATGCATAGTTTCTAGTGATCTGAATTAAAGCAGAAGAGCAGAATTAGACAGAAGGTCAATAATGTGATTGATGTGCTTAACCAGAACTGTAATCAGGAAGTAGTAGATGTTATTCTCTCAGTTCAAATATTTTGGATGTAATCCAAATGTTTTGTAAGACAGTGAGTCTTTCTTTTGTATCTAAGCAATGAGCTCTAGGCAGTGTGCTTGAATGCATGTGCATTCCCATTTGTAAACACTTATATTTGAGTATACTCATATCGTGGATTGGCCTTCCACCATGGTTTTTCCCCTAATAGGGTTTCCATGTAAAAATCCTTGTGTTATGGTGTTGTGGTTGATTTTTGTGTGTTCTTGCATCTTTCTTTTGCTTCAATGCTATAAGTGGTTTAAAGATCAAATTTGTAGACATGGAAAATATACTGACATACTTGATCCCGACTACTAATATCATTTCATCCTAAATCATCCCTCAGTCTAACCATTTAATCAAATATCTTTGTTTGATTAAATTCATCAATTTCCCTCTCTTAATTAAATAAATCATTTTATCTAATTAAGTCCTTTTCTCTTGTTAATTAAATCAATCTATCTGATCTAATTAACCCTATGCCCATATTTAATTAAATAATCCCCTTTATTTGATTAAATCTCTAAAGTCTATCTATTAAATTAAATAAATTTAAACTTGTTTAATTTAAGCTAACATCACCCCTTTCAGCTAAATAAATCAAAATATTTATTTAACTAAGTCTAAAATCATATTCTTCTCATATTTGATTTAAATAAATCCTAAAATCTAAGTCAAATTTGTCACATCATCTAATCTCTCATTAAATTAATCAACCCTTGATTAATTTAATCCTCATTCATGTCTTATCCTCTAGCTTTTGCCACTTGCACATGAAAATAGATTTAATTCATTTATTAAATCCTTAATTTCTCTCAACATGGCATAATAGAGGAATATTCCCTCAAATTTGAATTCAAATCCAAGTGGACTTTGTCCTTCCAACAAGACATTAAATTCACCTAATAATCCCTTTTGCCTTAAGCCAAGTGGCATTTAAGACATTCCTTTCCCCTCTTACATGTCATTTCACTAATTTCAAATATCACCTAATTGCATTTATGGGCACATTCATAAAAATGTGCACATCCTCCATCTATTTATATCTTGACAAGTGGCACCTTCCCATTGGTTGAATTTTAGTCCCACATTGCTTCATTTTGGGGAATTTCTCCAACTTTTCAATCTATAAATAAGAGGCTTCATTCCTCATTTCATCATCCACAACTTGAGTAAACTTACTATACTCAAATTTGTAGCAATATTCATCCATCTCATTGAGTTCCATAGCTAGGTTATGCAGATTTTATCTTGGAGCACACTTCAATCATCAACAAAGTGAATCACTCTTCATCACCAATCAACCAAGATTTCATAGGAGATGGGAAAGGGCCAATTTCCACATCAAATTGGTACCAACTCCCCCAAGAGATCAAGAGTTTACATTGCATTTGAATAGGATTTAATACCTTTGGCTTGTGTTTGTTTATGTTCTCCATTCCTTTTCCTTTTCATTGAAATTTGAATGGATTTCTTAGGCAATCATGATACTAACTTGCATTTGATCTAATATTGTGATTGTTTCTTGTGTTTGTGCAAGTTGGGAATCTTGGTTCATATTTTGGCGCTAGAAGGAGGGCACTATATCGTTTTCTAATCACATTTTTCTTGAAATTTTTGTGCTTTTTGTGTTTTTTTTGTCTACAAGGAACTCCACCGCTAATAGGTCAACATCGCAGTTTAGGACCACTCGGGCTCTAGTGTCACTATATCGCATCACTACAAACTCCAAATGTTGACGCTCTCTATTTCCCGCCCAGAATTCAAAATACCAAATTGCACCGCTGAGTCATTTCTACAAGTTGGAATCTTTCCAAACTTCAACTCCACCTCTAGCTCAAATAACAATGCCTTCATGCTCTTTGTACCTGCTACAGAATGACGGTAACTGGTAAGCGGTGCCATATAGCACCGTTGGAGGGTTTCAAACTGCGATGCCTTCATAGGTTCCATTGCTGGAAGGAAGTAAAAAGTGAAGTTCAATTTTTTATGACATGTGCCTTTTTCATTTATGATCATTAAGGCTATTACTTGCTTTTCTAACCTCTGTTTTGTAGGTTTGATTGGTTTGTCTTGTAGGTTGACTTGAGCAAAGGTGAAGGAGAAAAGAGGCATGATAACATCACCATTTCATTATACCAAGTGTTTTTTAACACTTAAGTGTTTGTCCATCACTCTTAGAGAATTCACTATCTCTCTTTAGGAATATTGTTATCTTTCATGCTTAGGACCTACTAGTTTTCATTTTGGGATCTAAAAAGAAAACTTTAATTTCTTGGTACAAAAGGGCTTAAAATGAACTCTAGGACACAAACTCACTAGATTTCGTTTGAGGCTAACAAATTGAACAAGGAAAATACAACATTTTATTTGGTGCTATAAAAAGAATTCACTTTTGCTTTGTGGGCTTAAAAATAACATGTGCTACTTTGATTTGTGATTGCTTACTCAAAATAACACCATTGAAAAGGCGTATGTGCTTCTCTCACGTTTGTTGGCAATCTTGAGAACCAAAAGGCTTTTTGGTGGTCTTAGGTTGGGACAAATGGATTGCCTCCACACTTCATTTTGGGAAATAAAATTGAACATAACATCTTACGAGTGTGAGTCAAACCTATCGCGTGTATTCTCTCTTTGTTTCTCAATAAAGATCGATCAAGTTGTGGATATGTTTGCTCACTTTTGTTTATCTTAGAGGGTCTGCCTTGGGGAAAAAGTACTCACCCAAGGGAATGACTCAACCAGTAACACTCTAAAGCCAAGAGTATTTCCAGTCGGGATATAAAAGTGGGTACTAGAACAAAGGCCAGTATCACGCGGTTGGCTCCGATGAGAAGGGTAGCAATGGTCTCTCGCCACATTGGGTCAACTCCTACAAACGGAAAGTCTGAATTAAAACCCTTGTTGTAGAAAGGCCAAAATCCCTATCTATTTGTTGGTGCAAGAATGGTTGTTCTGAAGCTGCCCCACACTTTTACAGTTTTTAGTGGAAATGGAAAGTATGTCATGGGAGTTTCATGGGTGTTGATACTTGGCTGCCCCGTATAAGTGAGTGTCATGGAGGGGAGCCAATGGGGTCAAGCATGTAACCATTCGCTAAAAATAAGCATAGTTGGACTTGTCCAAGTGTAGACTCAACAAATATAGTCTTTCATATCCATAGGATTGTGCTTTTTCTTGATTACAAAACACTTTGCTTGTTCGAAAACATTTGAAAACAAACATTTAATATTTCCATCAAAACTTCAAACCCTTTAGGAAGCAAATACAATTGACCAAATTCATGTGTTATTGCTTGCACTTGGGATTTTATCCTTAGAGATTTCTAAACACTTGGATTATATCTCAATTTGCTTACTAAAGTTTAAAAATAGGTAACCCTTGCCTTTATTTCATCAAATTTTCACATGATATACCCTGTGGAATGAGAAGAGGTTGAGACATTGGACATCTAGTTTGAAAAGCTAATCAAGAAGTGTTTGTGGTAAAACAAAATCATTAAGAAAAGACCAAAAACAATCGAATCCCACACATGTATCGTCAATGATTTCTCACAAAATCAAGATCAAGAAACCAAAGGTAAAATCTCTTATTCTAAAATAACACCAAAAGCGTCTCTCAACGCTATACGAATTCAGACGAAGACTACTTTTTAACTTTTACAGGAAAACTTCAAGAAACAATCCTAGATTGTACTCATTTTATTACTGCCAGAATCTAAATCTTTTTCGAGAATTTGAACACCTTGTTTAGAGAAATCATGTTCTTCAAAAATGAGGTCTAGTAAACAAGAGTCCTTTTTAGGTACACCTAGGATCAAAATCAAACTCTCATCCATCTTTCCAAAAATCAAAAAACCAAAATTATTTCACCATCAACTGAGAATCTTAAAAATCATCCTTCATGCTAGGATTTTTGGCAAATCAAAATCATCAAAATCCTTAAAATGAAATCCTTGAAATAAATCCTTGAATCAAAACATCAAACCATTTTGTCTAGGTATGTGTAGATGCATCCTTCTTCATATGCTTAGTCAAAATTTTCATCAAATCATCTTGTTTAGCTAGGTATATGTAGATGCATCCCTCTTCATATACTTGGTCAAATTATCATATTGTTTGAATAAGTGTGGGTAGATGCATCCTTCTCCCCGCACTTACTCAAATTATCATCCTTTGAGAAAGTTTACCACCTATATAATCATCCAACATCTTGGGATTTAGTTGTTCATCATCCAAAGCCAAAGAAAAATCAAATCAAGGTCAATCCAAAAAATCAAAATCAAAACAAAATCCAAAACATCCAAAAGTCCTAAAAAGTCTAGCATCCCCTCAAGATTTTTCAAAAGATCAATCATCCACATTATCCATCATTTACACATCTCCATCATTTCACCTTTGATCCATAAATCATCCTAAATTGTCTCTTTTGTGCCTTAAGGTTAGATCAATCCAAAGAATTAGAGATTCATCCCCCACGTTCTTGAAAATTGATCCCTATTTTATGGTGCAAACTAGATCTCAACACAAGAGGAACATGGAAGCCAACAAAGAAACATCCATTTCAAGTGATCTTAGTCAAACCAACATCGAAATAAATCATGTTGGATCAATCAATCCCATGACCAATCTTTCACTCCCTCAAGATCATCAAGAGGATGGACAAGTAGAAGAGCTTACACAAGATCCTTTTGGTATGACCCAAGACGAAATCATTGAGATGATTCAAAATCCTAAAAATCATAGGATCATCAACATCATGATGAAACTCCAACCCCAACATTACATGCTCGAACTAGCAAAACGAGGGACAAAACTCCCTTCGGAATATGACATGAACACCATGATGGAACCACTATCAACATCGTTCATACCCCCCATCACATCAACATCCCCATTTCAGAATGTCACTCAATCCATTCCAAAAATCACATCATCAATAGCTCCAACTCAACCAATCGTTAACAAAGTGAGTGAATTTCTCAATGCATTACAAACACACCCTCTTGTAAACAATCAATATTTGGATGCAAATACCATCTTGGGATAGACCATACCCCAAAATCCATTTCATACATATGTCCCTCTCACCTTTCATGATCCCAATGACCCATCATCATCATCCTTTCGTGCAACACCCCAAACCTCTCTCCCCATAACCTCGCAAGGAGAGAGTGACATATTTGGACCAAGGGGCATCTTCAACACCACACCATTTCCTCAAGAGGTTACACCCCCCATATTTCCACCACTCCCACCATTTCCATAAATATCAGCATCAGCTCTTGGTTTAGGACTTCCCCCTTTACCAAGCATCAATCAACAAAACCAAATCAACCCACCAAGCATCAATTAGAACATCATTCCAAATCTGCAAATCTTGCCATCAATATCGCAACAAAATATGGAAACCATCCCGATAACACAAACCACCACCATCACATCGTAAACAATCCCCTGAACATCTCAAAACATGGTCTCTCAAGAACGAACCATATCGATCTCTCCATCTACCACTCAAAACCCAATCATCAACATGACGGTGCCTCTCATCACCACAACAAGAACCATTCCAAACCCACCACCACCACCACCACCACCAAAATTAAACACATCAAGCCAATACAGTATTGTGCTACAAGCCACTCAGCAAGTTGCTTATCAAAAGGCATTACAACAAATTTAAAACTGGCAAGCCACACAGCTAGTCGCTCAAAAAGCCACCCAAGCTGCTCAAAATGCTCAAGTTGCACAACAAACGCTACAAGCACAACAAGCACAGTAGGCTGCACAAGCCCAAATCTTATTGCAACAACAACAACAAGCTGCTCAGGCTGCACAGGCAGTGCAAGCTGCTCAAGCCTCTCAGGCAGTGCAAGTTGCTCAAGCCACATAGATTGCACAAGTTTTCGCTCAAGCACAATCCCAAGCACAAGCTCAAGCCCAAGAACAAGCTCAAGCTCAAGCCCAAGTTCAATACAAGCCCAACAAGCTCAAGCTCAAGCCCAAGCACAAGCACAAGCTAAATATCTCGCACAACAACAAGTAGCTCGAGAACAAGCATATTAGCAAGCATTGAAACAATACCAAGAGCAACAAGAAGCAACTCAACTAGCAGCCCAACAACAATAGCAAGCTCAACAAAATGCACTAATAGCACAGCAGCAACAGGAATAACAAGCGTTGTTGGTACAACAGCAAATGCAAGCATATTGGGCACAACAGAATATGCAAACACCATCCATCAACATACCAACCAATCCACCCATCCCACCAACAGTTGAACCACATCAAAACACTTTCATCCCACCCCCTGATCCGCAAAATGATGTAACAGCATAAATCAGGTTGCTCTCAGAGCAAGTGCTTGACCTTCAATCAGGGCGAACCACGAGAACACCCAACAACTTGTTTCCTTATCCATTTGATAGGAGCATCATAATGAAACCTTTCCCAAAGGGATTTGAGATCCCCAAGTTTGACAAATACTGTGGGATAGGAAACCCTGAAGATCACATCAGGGAATTCCAGGTTCATTGCATGGAGGTCGCATACGATGATACCTATCTGATGGAGCTATTTCCTAGAAGTTTGGCTGGCCATGCTATGGAATGGTTCTCTCACCTACCTCAAGGCATCAAGACATTCCAAGAAATCATAGACGCATTCATCAAACCATGCATGCAATATCATCATGGATGTTAGTCTAGAGGAACTATCAGCTCTAAAACAAGGTAAGAATGAATCATTTGCTTCATTCCCACAATGATGGCGATCCAAGGCCAATCAGAGCAAATGGGCCATGCCTAAGGAACAAGTGTGCACCATCATATACAACCTTGAAGGAACCTTGGATTTTCATCTCAAAGTGCAAGGAATCACAACATACAACTAGTTGATCTCCAAGGTGCTCAACATTGAACGAGCCTTTATGAAACAACCTAGAGGATCAACCGCATATCCCGAACAAAATAATCGCCCATCCACAAGTTACAACGACAAACCTCGCACATGGGAAAGAAACAAAAATGTTACCAACAATGGTATTTTGAATGCCAAATTTGTCATCTCCGCCCCTCAGCAAAGCACACCTGCACCACAACAGCAACCCCAAAACTATCATCAAAACAACCATCAAGCAAACACAACAACCAAACAACCAAGTGATCAAAAATGTCAATGACCAAAGGGGACCACCTCAACGAAACAAGAAATCCCCCAAGTAGAAATACACAACCTTTGGGGAACCACTCGAGGTCATCATGAAGAAAATAATAAGCGAAAATCTCATCAAAGCTCCCACTTATGAGAATTACCAGGAACCAGATGTCAAACATCCTTGGTACAATGAAAATCAGCTCTGTAACTTTCACAAAATTAAAGGGCACACCACTAACAGTTGCATGAGGTTAAAAAATCTAATCCAAGACCTCATTGATCAAAAAATCATAAATTTGGGGCAACCAATAGGAAATCAAAACCTCAAAATATACACGAATCCGATGCCAAACCATAATAATAAAGGGAACAATAACACCGAAAAAGGGAAAGGCACCTTCAAAAGCATGAATCTTGTGTATGACCATGTCATCGAATCCCTGGATGGCTACTATGCTACCATCACCATTAAAGGAGCCCATGTTGATTGTGGAGTCACCACAAGAGGTGGAAAAATTACCATTGTAGGATCATCCCAGCTAAACAGAGCACTCGTGCCCAACCCCAAATCAGTTCCCAGCGGTTACAATGTCCTTGACCAGCTAAAAAGAACTCCAACATAAATCTCCATCATAGAGTTGCTAAAAGTTTCATCCGCCCACAAGAAAATCCTTCAGGAAGCATTGACTTCATTAACCATCCCCACAAATCTTGATGTGGAACAATTCCAAGCTATGGTTGGAAACATCATCACCCTGAATCTCCTTACATTCTCCAATCAGGATTTTCCCACTCAACCATCTCATAACTGTGCACTCCATTTAGAGGTCCTAGTGCAGAAAAATAAAGTCAAGAAAGTCTTGGTGGATGGAGGTGCAGGGTTGAATATTTGTTCCCTCAAGCTCATTAAGAACCTAAAAATATCAAAGGATTCCATCAACAAAGGAAAAGGTATTACAATCAAGGCATATGATGATTAAGAAAGATTGTCCCAAGGCGCAATCCAAATCCCCATTCAAGTAGGTCCAGCTATCATGGAAACTACCTGTCAAGTCCTGGACCTCAACTTGCCTTACAACATTCTCCTGGGACATTTGTGGATCCATGTAATGCAAGCAGTAGCATCAACCTTCCATCAAAGTGTCAAATTCGCATATGAAGGACAAGAGGTCACCATCCATGGAGATATTGAACCATTCTCCTACTACAAGAACCTAGAGGAAAAATACTACAAAATTCCTCAAGTGCCTAAAAATGATGAAGGCCCATCAACACCATACATTGATCTAGCCACTCTTGCCTCCACTTCTACAACAGAGACACCCACCACTCCTGCCATCCCCACCATCTCTAATATCAAATTCATCATCCAGGATAATGGTTACAGAAACTATATGATTCCCAAAAATACTTTTGTGGTAGGAGAGTTACCACAATCTCCTAGATCAGGAGGACATCTATAATCAAATGAAGCCTCCACATCCCAAACATCCCCTGAAGAATATCCCAACTTCATAATTTGGGGAGATCTTGGCCAAAAAGTCATAGAGGAGGACCCATCCCACCTCCTATATCAATTTAATAGACTAGTAGCCAATCTACCAATGGATGACAGCAACAAAGGTTTGCAAATGATGCTCGTAATGGGCTACGACAAAAACCAGACTTGGAAAAAACAACTACAGGCTTATAATACCTATCATTCCAAAGATGCAAATGAGAAATCTTGGCCTCGGATGTACCCCTTTGAGTATTACCATATGTGGTTGAAGTCCTCCAATTAGGAAAGTCAAACCCCCTCAGCAATTAGCAGTTGAACTTTGCTTACCCGTATATATAGGACGAGTCATAGACAACTTCACATTTGACATAATTGACATCTGTAGTAGTAGTAATGATGACAAGGATCCCATAACTAACCAACCAATGCTCTTCGAGGACACTACCCTTCTCATGATTAGCACTATGTCATTTGAGTCCACTGACCACCAAAACCATGAAATCAATCTAGTCTACCCCCAACTCATTGATTATGACCAATGAGGATCGCCACTTCTTGACACATTCAAAAATGATGAGGCACTATCAGAATTCATGGGACTACGGGACAATATTCCATATGGGGATCACAAAGCAGGATTCATCATTGAGCTGGATACGCATGCATATTATGGGGAAACGATTGAATCCTTCAATTGCAAAAGCAAAAAACTAAGAATAATCTCTAGGTCCTTGAGTGAAAACCACACTGTGGCACTCTCCGACTCAAAAAATAGTAAAAAGAAAGGATGCATCTGACAGTGAAAACCTCTCTGAGGTGCCTGAGGATGAGGGATTCAATCTTCCTCACAGAGCTTTACACCAATAAAAATCAGCAGTCCTAGCCAAAAAATGCAATCTGATTAACTTGGGAACAGAGGAGACCCCGCATATCACATTCTATGTAGAATCATTACTATCAGAGGAACAAGAGCTGCTAGTAGCCTTCTTGAGAGAAAGACAAGTTAATTTTTCATGGAGCTATGCGGACATGCTAGGGCTCAATCCAGAGATTGTGGTCCATCATCTAGTAGTGTATCCTGAAGCAAAGCCAATTAGACAAAAACTCAGAAAAATGCATCCTCAGATTGCCCTGCTAGTCAAAATGGAACTAAAGAAGCTACTTGACGCAAGATTCATACGACCAATCAACTACCTCGAGTGGGTATCCAATTTGGTTCCTGTTTCAAAACCTAATGGGGACATTCAAGTCTGCATGGATTTCAGAGACCTAAACAAAGCATGTATGAAAGATGATTTTCCATTACCTAACATTGACATGATAGTGGACATGATGGCAGGACATGAAATTCTCTCTCTAATGGACGGTTTCTCTAGATACAACCAAATAATGATTGCTAAAGAAGACCAACACAAAATAGCCTTCACTTGTCCATGGGGGACCTACTGCTAGAACATGATTCCATTTGGTCTAAAGAATGTTGGAGCAACATATCAAAGAGCCATGACACTAATCTTCCATAACATGATCCACAAAACTATCGAAGATGATGTTGATGACATACTAGAAAAATCCAGGAAGAGGAGAGATCACATAACAACCTTGAGTGTTATTTTTGATAGGCTGGAGGAATATAAAGTCAGACTCAACCCAAAGAATTGTGTCTTCGGCGTACAATCAGGAAAGCTACTAGGATACATAGTTTCAATGAGGGGTATTGAGATAGATCCAACAAAATTGAAATAAATTTTAGAGATGGAGGCACCCAAAACATTGAAACAGTTGAGAGGTCTCAAAGGCAGGCTTCAGTCCATCCACAGATTCATAGCACAACTAGCAGACAAGCAAAACCCATATTCTCACCTACTCCACAAGGTAGTAGCATACAAATGGGATGACAAATGTGAGGAAGCCTTCAACAAAATAAAATAATATTTTCTCACAAAACCAGTCCTCATATTGTTAATCCCAAGAAATCCATTAATCCTCTATGTGTCAGCAACAGTAGTAGCCCTTGGTGCTCTTTTGGCTCAACATGATGAAAATGGTATAGAGAGGGCCATATATTACATCAGCCACACAATGGTTGGGCATGAGTTAAACTACTCATTCATTCAGAAAGCATGTCTAGCAGTAGTGTTTGCTTCACAAAAATTTAGACATTACATGTTAGCACACAAAATAAAACTCATTGCCAAGATTGACCCCCTAAAGTATCTTCTCTCAAAAGCAACGCTCACCGGAAGAATGGCCAAGTGGGTCATGATATTATTAGAGTATGACATTGAATATGTGGAGCGAAAATCAATCAAAGGTCAAGTCATCACAGATCATCTTGCTGAAGCACCCATATACTCAGAGAATCCACTCATATCAGAATTTCCAGATGAATCCATCTTCAATCTCAGCATAGCTAACCATTGGAAACTCTACTTTGATGGCTCTTATACACAGCATGGATCAAGAGTCAGTGTTTTATTCATCACCCCATAGGGGGATTGTATACCTAGATCCTACAAATTGGCATTCCCCTACACTAACAACATCGCAGAGTACAAGGATTTAACCATAGGTCTCAGAATAGCAGTGTAGTGGCACATCATGACCCTCAAAGTATATGGAGACTCTCAGCTGATAATAAATCAAGTGAACAACAAGTACCAAACAAAGGATGATAAGCTGACTCCATACAAAAAGCTAGTAGAGAGCCTCAAAGAATCATTCATTGATATCACATTTGAGCATATTCCCATAGCCAACAATAGAGTAGCACATGTCATGGCAGCGATTGGATCCCTACTGGAAATCCCTCGCGATGTCCCCAAAACATGAATTCTTGGCAGAGCAGCTTCTCATACCCACATTTGAGGTACCAGAGTTAGAATTTGTGTGCGAAATCATTGGTCCTGGTGATCCCTAGTACCATGAAATTCATACCTACTTGCGAATAGGGGTCTTACCTGCTGACTTACCCTCAAGCCTAAAAAGAACCTTTGTCAAGAAAGCATCCTGGTTTGTCATCCTAGGAAACACCCTTTACCATAGGAGCATAGAAGGAACCTTATTATGTTTCCTAAATGTTGAGGAGGCATTGATTTCCTTAACTGAGGTGCATAACGGTATTTGTGGTTCACACTCAAGTGGAATGACCCTGGCCAAGAAATTGTTGAGGACGGGGTATTATTGGCCTACAATGGAAAGAGAAGCACATGACTACGTCAAAAGGTGCCTACAATGTCAGCAGCATGGGGACCTCATCCATGCTCCAACTCAAGAACTTCATCCCATATCACACCATGGCCCTTTTCACAGTGGGGACTCGATCTCATTGGAAAAATAACCCCACCTCATCTAATGGCCACAAGTTCATCATAACCGCCACTAAGTACTTTACCAAGTGGGTGGAATCCATCCCCATGACATACATCACTGGAAAGCAGATATCAAATTTCATCCTGAACTACTTAATATGTTGATACGGTGTTCCCCAAGCTATTATCTCAAATAATGGGACACCCTTCAAGAATTAAGATGTTCATGACCTTTGCGAAAAATTCAAAATCCAACATCACTTTTCCACTCTGTATTATCCCTAAGGCAATGATCAAGTAGAAGCTACCAATAAAACCATTCTAAAAATCCTCAAAAATACAATCAATGACACGGGTCGTGACTGGCATCTACAGCTAAATCCCACCCTTTGGGCCCACCAAACTAGCATCTGCACACCCAATGGCGCCACTCCCTTCTCCCTAGTCTATGGATCAGAGGCAATATTACCCATTGAGATCGAGCTCCCGTCACTAAGAATATCATTGCAAAACCTCATCACTAATGAAGAATACCAAGTATCAAGACTGGATGAGCTAGAGCTACTAGATGAGTGGCTTATAAACACTTTAAATCATTTGTAATTCTATCATAATAGACTCAAGAGGAGCTATAACAAGAAAATCAGAAGCAGGACCTTTCAAGTCGAAGAACTAGTGCTAAAGGAGAATTAGAAGAACGTCCCAAATCCAAACAACAACAAAAAATTTGAACCCAACTGGTTGGGACCATTTGTTATCACAGCGAGCTATAAGTTAGGGGCATATCAGTTGTCAACACCAGAACGCGAGCCTCTGCAGGAGCCCATGAACATCTCCCATCTCAAAAAGTTTTATGCCTAATCTTTCAAGGTATAGAACCAAAAAAGCCATAAAAATTAAAATTAAAATTAAAAAAATGTCCTGAAAAAATGGTTACCTTGATCAAAACCTAGCAAACAGGAATCTTGGTGACAACAAAAAAATACAAAAATACAAAAATCATTGTCCTTGGTGAAAACCTGGAAAACAAACGCCTTGTGTAAATAAGCACTGTCCATCTACCAAGATCTTCGCAACTCGTTCTGCACCATCCATCCATTACACATCCATCTTCCATCACATTCCATATCTCCATCCATCATCCACCTGCATCAGGACCATAGCTTGGTCTTGTGTTTATGTCATGATCCCTCCTAGTACTACTCAGCCCATTCTCAAGGTTAGTTTGTCCTACCTTTATCAGAGTAGTCTATTGCATCACGTTTTGGGTATGTTCTCATTAGATCGGATTCGTGTATATTCTTGAAGGTCCTTATATTAGAAAAATCCAAAAACATTCAAAATCCAAAAATCCAAAAACATTCATAAAACCAAAAAATTCAAAAACATCCAAAACATATCAAAATCCCAAAAATAGGTCAAAAAGTCAGTCAAAAACATAGTCGTCTTGTCAAACTATTGGTTTCTAAGCCTTGAACATAGGCAATGTTGATCTTTGATCGTCCCCTGAGAGACTTAGGTAAGTCCTTTAGGAATCTGTCATAATAAACTGGCAATCCATTTGTTTATATCACATCAATAATCAAGTATGTGTCAGTCGAACTACGTCGTCTCTGTGTGTATAACATAGGCAAGGCTAATCTGTCAATCAGCCCCCAAGGCCCCTAGGATAGGTCTTTAGGTTAGTCTCTTGGTCAAAATCTCAGAAAACCCCAAAACATTGGAAAATTCAAAAATCAAAATAGTTGTAAAATCTCAAAAATACCAAAAAACAGCCTCAAAACTTTTGAAAAAGATCAAAAACATTCAAAAAACCCAAAAAATCCATCTGTCTCATCTCACTTTCACTTGCAATAAACATCACTCAGAATAAATCAATCATCATCCCCAACCTTTGGTAAAACATTTGAAAACAAGTCTAGCAGCTCAAAAGTGAAAACTTAAACGTCAAAATATTAAGTCTAGGTTAGTACATAAACACGTTAATCAACTCTTTGTGTCAATAGCCTGTCATCCAATCAAGTCCCATATCAAATCATCTGATATCATCATTTCCTAGGATGCATCCTTCCTACAATGGACATCAACATCAGGCATCATCGTACTTTAGTCTTGGCTAGCAGTATTGAAGAACATTGGCTTGTTTGTTTACTTTGTCTTTATCTTGTTGATTTATCTTATTGTGCTCATCCCAAGGACCTCTCGATGATTTCTAATCAAAAGATTTAGAGAGATAGGAATGGGGCAATGATCAATATCTTTTATCTATTGTGCTTGTTGGATATTCTTGTACTATAACTTGGTCATTTGTGCCTTGCTTGGTTTGTGGAGAAGATGTTTTAGATATCTTGTTTACCACATAGGAAGGCTTGCTTTTCTATGTTTTGGCCTGAGATGTTTGAAATATCTGAACTGCACTCTGAATAAGGTTATGTATTCCAAGTGTGAACAGGAATACTCCTATCTGATTGTTGAGTTAAAGTCCATCACACTAGGTACAACACCATCCTGGTTCTTTATACCTTAATGCATCATACCCATGTGTGTTATCAAACATAAGGTAATTATCCCTTTTAAATTCCTAACTCCTCGGCAAGAAAAATCATCATCATCATCATCTCATGTCTTGTTGGAATCTTTTAGCTTTCTTCTATCTCTTGCTTTCCGCGCTAATAGTGGTACCATGATAGTTAAATCAAATAATCATTATTATTGCATCCATTTGGCATCCATAAACCATCAGCATATGGCATATTGCATAGCATATCATTGCATTTCCATACATACATATAAAACATTATATAAATCATTCATCCCACAAAACATTAACATCATCATAGGCATAACATAAATCATCCCATATCATAAGCATCATTTGCATTTATCATATAATAGCATTGCACTACATATACCATCCATCATTGCATAATATAGATTTGTTAGTCTAAGCATTTGCATAGCATAACATCCACATATAATCATCATAAAAAGTGCATAAGATACTGAAAAGGAAGTGCATTCATCCCATAAAGCATCTGCATCATCACTACATCGCATCATAAAAACATACATTACATCATGGAGTCATAAGATAAAATCATTGCACAGCATATAGAAATAAAAATCCATCCATAAACACATCACATAGCATATCACATCAAAATCATCATCTCATATATATCATCAAAATATGTACTATCATGTTACAAAGAATCGGATCAAGTATCAAGTATATAAATACAAAATGGCCCATCAGGCTATCAAAAATCAGCCCATGGGGCACCAAAAGTATCCCGCCTTTCATCAAAAACAAAGGCCTAGCCCTGATGGCTATTGCCCTCACCACCTGCTCTCTCCCTATGCTGCTTTGTTGGCCTATGGCTAGTCCTCTGTGAAAAATTTGGAACCCTAGCTGCTCTCAGCACGGCCTGATGATAATCCATCATGTAGTAGTCGGCCTCTCGGACAGCCTCTCTGTAAGACCGTAGTGATACTATGTTCTAGGAGGAGGAGGTGGCCATGCCCTCTAGTTGTTTTCGGCGACCCATCTCTACTGTCGCCTATAAATTTGTGGCCTGCCTCTGTAAAATAGCCTGGTCCCGCTCATCCCTAGCCTAATCTCTCTCTGATATCAGTTTATGTACCTAGGCATGTAGCAACAAAATCTTCCCATCCCTGAGATCTAGCTATAGTGGTGGTTGTACATGGGGTTGATCCTAGTCCCCATCCTTGGGTGGTGTCGGGATCCTGTCATGATGTCCATCCTGGTGACCTAGATCCTGATCCTGTCGGGTGACCTCCTACCTCTACTCTCCATCCTACTGATCTAGGAATACCTAGTCATGAACTGGCTAATCTAGTGTCGGCCCTCTACCTCCTTGATCCTGAACCTGTCCTCCCTAGCCTCACCCTGCTTCTTGCTCTGCATCGAGTGGATGGTGTCCCTAGCACTATGAGCCATAGAGGTGGTTGAAACTAATCTCTATATTCTTATGTCACTCTGGGATCTGCCTCTCCCTAATCATATGGCCACAACTAGGCCACCAGTTGTTTGAAGCTCTCTACTACCTCATGGGCAGCTATGTATCAGCCCCATGCACCCTGTGTCATTGTCCTCTCAAAAATGGCCACATAACCATCATTTGGCCTATCCTGAGGCTCTGCAAACTGATGTTGAACCCTGCCCGACAAATACATCTCCAGCATGGTATGCTCTCGCCCCTACATCAAGTGGTCCTAGCGAGCAAAGAATAATTGTTGTGCATCATCGAACTATGCAAGCTGTCCAAGATACGGCTGCCATCTGAATACTCAAAAGTCATCAAGGACCCTCCTCTAGTGAGGAATCTCATGTTGTCATGTGCGTGTAAATGAAAGTCATCCCCTATAGTGCCAAACAACTAGATCATTTGGCTCCATCGACACCGGAATGACTCGTGGACGAAGCATAGGGATGTGCTCCCACGCCCAGATGTGCAAAAGTGTAACTCCTGCCCTAAGTGTTTTGTCGTCCAGGTATGCAAACTCATGTAAATCTATGTAAAAGGAGGCTAGCAAAACTGGGCCCCATGCAAAAATTGTCAATCATCGTTGGACCATCTGCTCCCAAGCAAGCCCCCATCTAGGACTGAAATATCAGCCTCATAGATCTCAGGCAACAAGACCTGATATGATTGCAGCAATAACCAAGCGATAAGGTGAAGTGAGGGGCCTGTGGCACTCCAAGTCGATTTGACCCTCACAGAATATGATCTCATCAGTGTCTAGGATAGCATAGCAAGCCTCCTTCCCGACATACATATCGTAGATGACCCGCTCACCATGGATAGGTAATCTCAAGATCTGCCACACATCCTCTAACGTGACCGTGGCCTTGCCAATAAGAAGGTGAATGATGAAGTCTCACTGTGTCATCTCTTGGCAAGTGTTGTCATCATTCCCAAGTGCGTCCACACGGGCAATGCATAAGCGATATACCAAAGTCCCATCTCTCTGAGACACTCCTGCTCCCGCACGGACAAATCCTGTAAAAGTCTGAAATCTCCCAAGACTTGTGCTCGCACAAATAAATCTCTCTCGCCTCCTCCTACATCAGGAAAGGTCACCATGTTAAAATTCATCGAAAATATTTTCCTGAGCTAATCTCAGCGTTCAGAAAATCACCCCATCGCCGCAACCTATGAAGGCATAACAGTTTGAAATTTGCAAACTACGACACTAGAATTTTCAAAATCTCAAACCGTACTACAGTGGTGCACTTTGCCAAAGCGACGTAATTTGGCCTGAAACCATAATTTCAAACACCACCGCGGTGCCAAAGTTTGAAGCCTAGCGATGCATTTCATAAAGGCGTCAGAGTTTGCAGTTTGCACTCAAACTCCAAAATCCACCGCGATGATCCATCATGTGATGGTGGTGTAGTTTAAAAGACCGAGCAGTCCAGTTTAAAATTTGAGTGGTGCAATATAACACCACACCTAAGGACCTAACATTAAATGCATTAAATGAGTGCATAAAACAAAAAATCAAGCTTCGGTCAAGTTGACTCACTGGTGCTCCAGTGCCAAGAATCATTTGGTATGTCCGGACTCAGTCAGAAATGTGCATCGGGAGCTATCATTGCGCCATCTCGTCAGGGTGTTAAAGCTCAAAGTTGTAGAATCTCTTAAGGCTGAATGTGAAAATGAATTGAAAGTGACCTGTCGAGACCTATTTAAGCCTAAAAATTAGGGTTTTTTAATCCTATTTGGTCGTCCTGTTAGGGTTTTGGTCCCCTGATCCCGTTTTTGTCCATCCAAAGGTCGTTTTCATCATTTTTTTACGTTTCCTGGCCTCCCAGAGCCTTTCTGGACTTGTCGGGCGCCTTGTCCTCTTTTTTTTGCGAGATCACACAAAAATTAGAATTTTCATCCAATCTCTCGAGGGGGCAATATATTGGAATATTTCTCTTGCCAAGGCAGCACTAGGGCATTTTTTAAAAAATAAAAATAAAAAATTGGCATTTGATCGAGACAATTTATTCTTTGAAACAAGATAATGAGTACTTTGCTTCAAAGAGGGGGAAAATGTAGACATGGAAAATATATCGACATACTTGATCCCGAACTAACATCGTTTCATCCCAAATCATCCCTCAGTCTAACCATTTAATCAAATATATTTATTTGATTAAATTCATCAATTTCCCTCTCTTAATTAAATAAATCATTTTATCTAATTAAGTCTTTTTCTCTTGTTAATTAAATCAATCTATCTGATCTAATTAACCTTATGTCCATATTTAATTAAATAATCCCCTTTATTTGATTAAATCTCTAAAGTCTATCTATTAAATTAAATAAATTTAACCTTGTTTAATTTAAGCTAACATCACCCCTTTCAGCTAAATAAATCAAAATATTTATTTAACTAAGTCTAAAATCATATTCTTCTCATATTTGATTTAAATAAATCCTAAAATCTAAGTCAAATTTGTCACATCATATAATCTCTTATTAAATTAATTAACCCTTGATTAATTTAATCCTCATTCATGTCCCATCCTCTAGCTTTTTCCACTTGCACATGAAAATAGATTTAATTCATTTATTAAATCCTTATTTTCTCTCAACATGGCATAATAGAGGAATATTCCCTCAAATTTGAATTCAAATCCAAGTGGACTTTGTCCTTCCAACAAGACATTAATTTCACCTAATAATTCCTTTTGCCTTGAGCCAAGTGGCATTTAAGACATTCTTTTTCCCTCTTACATGTCATTTCACTAATTTCAAACATCACCTAATTGCATTTATGGGCACATTCATCAAAATGTGCACATCCTCCATCCATTCACATCTTGACAAGTGGCACCTTGCCATTGGTTGAATTTTAGTCCCACATTGCTTCATTTTGGACATTTCTCCAACTTTTCAACCTATAAATAAGAGGATTCATTCCTCATTTCATCATCCACAGCTTGAGTAAACTTACTATACTCAAATTCATAGCAATCTTCATCCATCTCATTGAGTTCCATAGCTAGGTTATGCAGATTTTATCTTGGAGCACACTTCAATCATCAACAAAGTGAATCACTCTTCATCACCAATCAACAAAGTTTGCATAGGAGTTGGGAAAGGGCCAATTTCCACATCATATTGACACCAACTCCCGCAAGAGATCAAGAGTTTACATTGCATTTGAATAGGATTTAATATCTTTGTCTTGTGTTTGTTTATGTTCTTCATTCCATTTCCTTTTCATTACAATTTGAATGGATTTCTTGGGGAATCATGATACTAACTTGCATTTGATCTAATATTGTGATTGTTTCTTGTGTTTGTGCAGGTTGGGAATCTTGGTTCACAAGATTAATAAAGTTAAATTTTGCAGAACACTAATTCACCCCCCTCTCAGTGTTCCTTAATTCCAACAATTGGTATCAGAGCCTAGTTCCTCGGAAGAAGTTTAATAACTTGGGGAAGATCCGGGAAAGTGATTCAATGGATTCAAGCAATCTTCAACAATAAATTTTGGTGGCACTAGATGATCTTGATTAGTCCAAATTTGAAGTCCAAGAATTGCAAGAAAGCCTCATGAATGCTAAGAAATTCATTCAATCATTGAAAGATAAAATCAATGAGTCCGGGGAAAAGAGAAAAAAACTTTGTGATCAGATCAAGCAAAAAGAAAGTAAAAGCATGGAAGATGAACACCTAGGTCAAGCCTTGAAGGAAAAGATAGAAGAATGTGAAAAGCTTACCAGAGATAATGTTGTCCTAAAGCATGAGATGGAATCTATTGTGATGAGAAAGAACAAGGAGATTGAAGACAAAAAGAAGAATGAAGAGAATCTTGCTTAGTCCTTGAAAGAAAAATCTGAAGAATGCAGCTGAATTACTGATGGATTCAATCAGCTGGAACTTGAATTGCAACAATCCAAAAACAATGAAGAAGAGGTTGAAAGATTGTCACTCTAAGGGATTAACTTGCTACTACAAATGAGTACAAGGAGAAGTTCAAGATTAGCTCAGGTAAGCTTGATGAATTGATTCAAAGTCAGAGGACTGAAAATGACAGGTGAGGTCTTGGATATGAGAAAGGAGAAAGCTCTGGATCTGGTCAAATAAATTTTGGGTTTGGAAATTAGATGAACAAAGCTAGAAGGCATCTGATAAGACAACCTAATGCTCAAAAGTTCAATGGATACTATTTTTTTGCAATAAATTTGGTCATATGGCTGCTTAATGTAGAAGCAAAATGAATCCAAGTAGTCCATTATTCTCAGGTCAATGTTTCAATTGCAATAAGTATGGTCATAATTCATTTGAATGTAGAAATATGTCAAACATGTTTTTCAACAGAGATGTCAAATGTTATGTGTGCAATAGATTTGGCCATATTGCTAACCAGTGCAGATCAAGAGAAAATTAATGGAACAACTAGTCTAGACAAATAAATGTTGTGTGCTATAACTATAACAAATCCAGTCACATTGCTAGATTTTGTAGAAGCGGGAAAGGTCTGGTAAACAAAGGGAAAAACATGCAAAAGGATGAAAAAGGAAAAGTTACTACAAATGAGATCAAAAAGCAAATGAAGAAGACATGGGTGAAGAAGAGTGTTTCAGATGCAGGAAATGGTTCAGCACCAGAATTTGGTGCTAGAAATTCCTCTGGGAATTAGTTTAAGGCCTTTGGCCTAGGGGGAGTTCTCAAGAAAATATTTTAACTCCCTTGTCGGTAGTTGGTACTAGAATGTGGAAAATAGCATTGATTGCATTAGTGATGTGCAGATGTTTTGGGATCTCTTGTGGAGGAGATTTGTGCAAAATTGAAGGTCCGCAGAAGAATTTTCTTTCATAGTATATGAAAATAGGGTATCTGGAAGACCTAGGGCAAAAGAATTTATTGTGACAAAAAGTTAGGTGTGTGAATCATAAAAGGTTACTTCTATTCTTCATTTGTCACATTACATTTTGAGAAGAAGAAGTTTGGAGAGCTCTACAAGTGAATTCTGGTGTGATTCAAGTTTGAAGGTGATTCGGCGATCAAACCCTAATTCGACGAAAGGTATTTATCTACAAACTCGTGAACTTGAAATTTCTAGAAATGGATGCTTCGTCGGTTGTTGATATTAAGGATAGACCCCATCCGAAATTCAAATGGGCTCGTTCAAATCTATTGAGATAGAACCATTAGGTGCATTTTCTTTTGTTATGTATGGCATTTTTTATATCAAAGATATTAGGGCATACATTCATGCAAATGTTGAAGAATTAGGAAGCTCCCAGTTGTTGAATTTGTACACCAATCACATTGTGGGAGAATATTTTTTTGTAAAACCTAAATTCAAAACTCTGGAGGAGAAGTTCACTCAAATTGTGAAGTTTCCTGTGTTCTCTTAGGTCTCAAAAATGTTAATTTGAAACCACAAGAGGTTTCCAAGCTCTTGATATGTTTTTGGCTAACGTAAAGGCCAAATGATGACTTTGAACGTTCTTCTCTTCAGGCTCTACCAAACCTAGGTGGGTATACCTATGCAAGTAGAGTAGATTTAGACTGTGTTTCCTACTTAAACAATCTTACCACAATGGCAATTGGAAGTGGAGAGATGCAAACCTATTTGGTATGAATTGTATAAGCAATATCAAGGTAAAATTTAATATGTTCAGTTAACAGATGTGAGGTTTTGAAATGAATTTAATGAAACTCAATAAATAAAATGGGTGAGACCAGTGCCTTGTTGGGTATATGGAGTCAAGTGAAAGTCTAAGATGAGTGGCCTGTATTTGGCAGAAACTCTAATTGTTTGGCATACCAATATTAGTTTATAACTTGTATAAACATGCAAGAATGTAATTACTAGGTTCTTCTTAGTGATCCAAATGACACTTCTTAATTACTATGAATGACTAGAAGGATTTAATCTTTACTTGAAAGAACCAATTAATCATACCACACAAGTACAAAAATTGTGCATTAATAAATTGAGTATATACTTGATATATCAATTTAAATAACAAAGAAATATCAACCTTGGAGACAACCTGATAATATTTTTCAATTAATTCAACAAACAATTGACACCAATATTGTTAATGATAATAGACAGTGTCGAGATAATGCTCTAGCTTGATAAATTAAATAATAGCCAGGAAGCTATTTAATTTATTTATACTTGGCTCAAGTTTTGAAGAAGTCATATTGAATGAAGATTATATGAGGTCGACCTCACTCATATTATTTGCAATTTTCTCTTTGATCATTCTTGGTGGTCGACTTCATTCTAGAAGACAACTTATCTTAACTTGGCCGACTTGTTAATTGATTCATTCAATTTATAATTTATTCTTGAGGCCGACTTTGTTCTTGAAGAGGTGCGACCTCTCACATAGCAATGTATATATAGAAGATCATTTCACTCCTTTGTACAATCACCAAGTTTATGCTATGCAAAGTGTGAATCCTTCAGATTGCAAAATATTCTCAAGTGCGAATTGTTCAAGGACAGATTGAGAATTATTCTCAAGTGCGAATTGTTCAAGGAGAATTGTGAATCATTCAAGAGCTGAGTTCAAGAGTTGAGTGCGAATTCTTATTAAGAGCTAAGTGTGAATTCTTATCAAGAGCTAGGTGTGAATCTGATCAAGAATAGATTGTGAATTTCTTTAAAGGTCAGATATTTATAGTTAGAAGAACAGATCTTTATCTGTTTTTGTATTTGGTATAGGTACAGAATTTTGGCCTTGTGTTAGGCCTCATTGTAAAGAGAATTGTTGCCACTATTTATAAATATAAGAGAGATCTTTGTTGCTGGGTTTTTCTCCCTCAAGAGGAGGGTTTTCCCAGGGTATCTACTGTGTTATTGTGTCTGATTTTTGAATTATTTTTCTGTGCATATAATCTGTTCACTAAAATTTACATGGTATTAGAGCGGGTTTGAGAGGATCGTGATCAGATTTTTCCTAATCAGCATACCCTATTGTTCACTTAATCAAGATGGTGAATGGTTTGAAGGTTGAAGATAGAGTCGAAGGTGCATCCAACTTCACATCATGGAGATTCAGGATCATGCTTACCTTGCGTGAAAATGACTTGGGTGAGTTCGTGGAGTCTAGTGCTTTTGAACCTGAGGAGGAAGAAGAAAAGTTGCAGTGGCTGAAGAAAGACATTAAAGCAATGAAGATGTTGGTTGATTCCGTAAAGGATCACATTGTTCCTATCATCTCTAAGTTGAAGACAACAAGAGATATGCTCAAGACATTGGAGGAAATGTATGAAATCAACAACACCAGCCGGGCACTTGCCTTGAAGCAACAAATTCATCATGTTAAGATGGCAGAAGGAGAATTTGTCATCACCTACTTCATGAAGATTTCCAATTTGAGAGATCAACTCTCTACCATTGGTCATATTGTTGATGACAAGGATTTGACCATGTTGGCTCTTAATGGTCTTCCTTCATCTTGAGAGTCTTACATTCAAGGAATCAGCTCGAGATCAAAACTTCCCAAGTTTGATCGTTTGAGGATGGACTGTATTCAAGAAGAGTCTAGGTTGGCTGCGAGAGGTATTGGTTGAAGCTCTACAAATGAAGACATTCATGTTCTTTCCACTCAATCATCGGAGAAGAAAGGAAAAAGAGGAAAGAAAGGATACTTCAAGAGGAATAGAGATAAAGGGTCAGATGGTGCTCCCGCATTCAAGAAGAAGTGAGACCTCTCCCAAGTCCAATGCTTTCGTTGTGACAAGTTTGGTCACTATGCAAAGGATTTCCCAACCAGGCCTAATCAGCATGCTTCATTTGTAAATATGAATAAGTTCTCTCCTTAGAAGGATTCTAAGGAATTTCTATTCTAAGTCAGGGCCTGTGTTCAAGTTGTGAAGGTTGTGTGTTGATCTGTGCTCAAGAGCAACGTATCTTGCATCCATCAGAATATTTAGAGAGATAAGTATTCTTTGTTTGTTAAGTTATATCTTTTATTTGGATCTTGTAATTAGTAAAGAGAGATAGTGGTTTCTCTTGAATTATGTTTACTAGCATAAGATCTTTTGAAGACTTCATTTATTGCTAGTTTTTTTCATGTTGGTTGTGAATATTTCTGAGTGTGACTCTGAAATAAAAAGAGAATTGAAAGTTTGATGGTGATTGGTCACATCGATATCATTCTCTAATGCATGATCTATGATAGAGCCTTGAACTCTTGGAGAGAGTTGGTTCTACATGCTAACCGCATAATGCATTCAATAAATTTGTAGTTGTGCAAAAAAAATTTGTTGTGCTGAGTTTGGCACTCTTGAGAGGAGTAAAAGATGGAAGAAAGAGTTATATCAAAATTATATAAAGATAAGTTTCTTTAGCCCTTCATTCTGATCTTTTGATAGATCTCTCTTTAGGCTGATTTATTTATTCAGGTTTTAATATTATTCATAAATTCTTATGTGTTCATGCTATAACTTGAGATAGTAAACCTTGTATGATTCTAGTCTTGATAATTCTTTGGATAGTTGTAAACTGTTAGTAATCTCTCTCTAAAAATGCTTTGTGAACAGCTAGAAGCAAGAAAGGTGATGAGAGATTGCTTAGCGATGAAAAGCTTGAGGCATCTCATGAGGAAGTCATGCCAACCAAAGAAATGATCAAGCGTGAAGTCACAATTTGCAGCCATGGAACTAAGCTGGTGGTTAGAGGGAGTTCACTTCCAAAAGTCTTCTTTGCAATCTCTAAAGCAGGGATCAAGAGGGAGTTTTGTAACTCACTGACAAGAAGTGAAGATTACTGTATTGCAAGGCTAGGTGCTAAATCCTTAGAGGATCCCTTCAGCTGCTGAGATCAGAATTGCTCAAAGACTGTCATCTGGATTTGATATTGGTAGCTCCACAAACCTATTCAGAATAGAGTGATCTGCTATGAGGTCGAGGAGGTCTACCTTGAACTCTCTACAGTACCAGAGGTGTGCACTGGAAAACATTTATCTAAGGCAAGCATTGCAAGAAATCTTGGACGATGAGGTCAGAAGCAAGCACTTAAAGATTCAGAGGGAGCCTACTGAACCTAAAGAAGATGGTTGTGTTGCTGACCGGAAGTGCACCTCTGGATGTTGTTTCAGTTGAGGTCTGCGATGACTTCCTGGTGTAGCAGGAAGCAGTCTTTAGTGGCACTGAGTACAGCAGGGGCCGAGTTTATTGCAGCTTGTGTGGTAGCTCAAGAAGCAGTGTGGCTTCGTAAGCTCTTTGTAGGATTGTCTGGACAATCAATGGAGCCTACTATCATTCATTATGATAATCAGTATCAGTGATCCTTGATAATGAGTTCTTCTTTGAGAGAAGTTCAAGGTGAAATTCCTTGTTAATGCATTTTCTTCTGAGACGGAAGAATTTGAGGTGCAAGCCCTTGTTAATGCATTTTCTTTTGAGATGGAAGAATTTGAGGTGCAAGCCCTTGTTAATGCATTTTCTTCTGAGACGGAAGAATTTGAGGTGCAAGCCCTTGTTAATGCATTTTCTTCTAAGATGGAATAATTTGAGGTAAAAGCCCTTGTTTCCACCCTCTGAGCTGATTCATGGTGGATGTCATGTGTGAGACTCCATGACATATGTTGTACTTGTGTTTCACCCTCTGAGAGAGTCATGGTGAAAGTCACGATGAGGTGACAACATCACGCAAGTGATGAACACTTGTACTTACCATATTATGGTTGATATCAGGTTGAGGTGATATTCTTCTTTTCACATCTGGTTGTAGCCAATGTGATGGACATCATGTTGAGATGATTTGTCTTGAGTAGCTGGAAGCATTCTCTCTAGCTGAGAGGGAGTGTTAATGATAATAGACAATGTCGAGATAATGCTCTAGCTTGATAAAATTAAATAATAGCCAGGAAGCTATTTAATTTATTTATACTTGGCTCAAGTTTTGAAGAAGTCATATTGAATGAAGATTATATGAGGCCGACCTCACTCATATTATTTGCAATTTTCTCTTTGATCATTCTTGGTGGCCGACTTCATTCTAGAAGACAACTTATCTTAACTTGGCCGACTTGTTAATTGATTCATTCAATTTATAATTTATTCTTGAGGCCGACTTTGTTCTTGAAGAGGTGCGACCTCTCACATAGCAATGTATATATAGAAGATCATTTCACTTCTTTGTACAATCACCAAGTTTATGCTATGCAAAGTGCGAATCCTTCAGATTGTGAAATATTCTCAAGTGCGAATTGTTCAAGGACAGATTGCGAATTATTCTCAAGTGCGAATTGTTCAAGGACAAATTGCGAATCATTCAAGAGTTGAGTTCAAGAGCTGAGTGCAAGAGCTGAGTGCGAATTCTTATTAAGAGCTGAGTGTGAATTCTTATCAAGAGTTGGGTGCGAATCTGATCAAGAATAGATTGTGAATTTCTTTGAAGGGCAGATATTTACAGTCAGAAGAACAGATCTTTATCTATTTTTGTATCTGGTATAGGTACAAAATTTTGGCCTTGTGTTAGGCCTCATTGTAAAGAGAATTGTTGCCACTGTTTATAAATATAAGAGAGATCTTTGTTGCTGGGTTTTTCTCCCTCAAGAGGAGGGTTTTCCCAGGGTATCTGCTGTGTTATTGTGTCTGATTTTTGAATTATTTTTTTTGTGCATATAATTTGTTCACTAAAATTTACATATGACACCACAAAATCAGAGCTCTTTCATTGGTTTCTCCATAATTTCATACGTGCATCATGGTCTTTTGAAATATAGACATTATCCCTATTTGCATTTATTTTCTCCTATCTCTAATCTAATCCTTCCTTTTGGTCTTGGTCTCTCTTATTTATATGAGAGGCAATAAGCTTGGAACCAAAGGACATGTCTTTTGGCAACAAAACATAATTATGAAATTAAACATAACTGAAATAACTAAACAACATGTGTGCTAATTCGTTAGTCTTCGAGTAAAAAGATCGTGGTTATATAAGACCTGTGCAAAGCTTTTACTGTATGATTAATCTTTCTATGTGATGATGATGATCAATCTTCATCAGAGCCAAAATACTTCTCTTGCCACTTACTGATTGTCAAATCATTTGGCCATTTGAATTCTTGTGCTGCTGTGAGATTTGTGAGGTGGCTCTTCCATCTACTATCAAGTAGGTTCCTAACATCTAACACAAATTTTGTGTATCCATTGTCTAGTATTACAATCCCATCGAGCAAAGTATGAAATCTATCAAGTTTGATATCCCCATCATTTTGTATGTGTGTCAAGCATTGAGAAACCATCTGATCAAATTCATCTTTCCACTCATCCACACCTTTTAACTGATTGTCATCTTTGATGATCAAAGGGCTGAAAATGTACTTAATGGAGTTGAATGCATTCCTACTATTTTCAACTTTCTTCTTCATATCTATTAAGTGCTTATGCTCCTCAATTACCCCCTCAACCATTTCCTGAGTAGGCTTGATTCTTGGAGGGGCATCTGGATCCCTTTGTGTTACTTTATAGAGAGTAGTTAGAATGTGATAAGTAGGTTGCCATTTCTTCTAGAGTTCCTCAAGGATAAGGGAATTGGCATTTATTTTTTCCAAGGCTTTAACCAAATTGCTAAAGCTTTCATGTACTCCACCTATTTTTTCCTTCAATATCTCAATTTTGTGCTCCAATATTTTTCTCAGGGTATCCAAGATGTGACGCTTGAAATCTTCCATAATATGTTTCTTTAGCCTATCAATTTCAACTTTAATCTACTAAATTTGTGGGTCTTCAGCTTGGATAGGTGGGTGATAAACAACAATCTCATCCCCCGTCATTGTTGTTGCCTGCTGTAATTGTTGTTTCAATTTTACATTCTCAATAAACAATTTGTTTACTTCATCATTAGATAACTTAAGTCTTTTCTCATATTCATTTTTTTTTTCTTCCATATTCTCCACCACATCTTTGGTGAACATTGTTGAATGCATGGTTATGGTTGCAACCTCTATAGGAGTTGTATCGTTCATTGTCCTCACCATGGTTGACCCCCTCATTTCCTACACCACACTAAGAGTCTAGGCTTCCTTGTGCTCTCTTTTTTTGTCCATAAGGCAAGAGTCTAAGTGGTAGGGTTATACCCTATTCCTGATACACCTTCCTCTGAGTCAAACTTTGCAACTAACATTGGGTCATCTTGTGCTCTAATTTGATCTAAAAGAAACACTTTAGATAACTCCATCCCTAGTATGATCAACATATCACTTTTCAATACTAACTCTCTTTCCTCCTGGGGGGTAACATTGATATTATCAATATTCAATTCTTCCAATGTTTGGGCCTAAACTTCAGCCTGCTTTGAATCATTAGCTCCTATGAGATTGATCTTCAATCTTTCATCAAACTATTTAATTTTCATCTTGATCCAAAAATATTTAAATTCATTAGTATGAATAAAATTATCATCCTCCATAAAACCTTAGAGAGGCAACAACTCTCTCATCATCCTGAATCTCATCAACACCTTCTTTTGATATCCTAATTTTAGGGTCATGAGGCTCTTGAATTTTTTGTTGCTTTGCCACCTCCTTCATTTTAGTCAGAGTCAAAACTACTTCGTATTCCTCATCATCACTTCAACCATACTCAACCGATGACTCAATCTTTTGTTTCTTGGCCTAGCGTTCATGTGTGGGAGATGGATGGGATGGATGTGAAGGTGATGGGGGTGATGTATGAGATGTGTATGCTTCATGTGATGCTTGTTGAGGTGTGGGAAGTGTAATTAACCCCTCATCTTGAGCCCTTTTATAAAATTCATCAAATTTACCAAGGATCATCTGCATCCTTTTGAGAAGATTAGGTTCATCTGCAAAAACCCCTTTAAAACCTTTATTCTTCTCCTTCTTCTAATCTTCCCACCTCATAATCATTATCCCTCTCTTTCTAGACTGAAATACATCATCAAAATATACCAAATTCCTTACTACATCCTCCTTAAGGTCAAATACATGAGATATGGCCCTCTTTGTTAGCAAAGTCCTAACCATATTAATGTGACCCTCTAGGTCACATACTCTCTCCTTTCTAGACTTGAGGGGATAATTGACCCTCATGAACCTTTGTAGCTCCTCCAACATGTCAGATCCAATAGACGATTCTTCAAACACTGTCAAATCAAGCAAAAATGTGCCCTTTCTCTGATTCTTCATCAAGTCATGCTCTATCCAAAGCATCTACCACATGAACTCCAAAAATAATATTCTAGCAGGTACAAATTTTGGAAAAATATGTGGTGCTCGGTCACAACCGTACACCCTGATAATAGTATATTGTGGCATAAGGAACCAGTTAGCATAATTGTGAGTATAGCCTTGGTTTAGCTTATATTGCATTGGCCTCATTACATTCATCAAAGGTTGTGGTAACCTTGGTGTTGAAAAACCAAGGGCAACAATTATTCTAACAAAAAAATCATCTCTGAACACAACAAAATCACATTCAGTGCACCTACTGTCCCAAATGTAGCACCAATTATGTACAGGGAGTCTAACTCCATTCTCTTGTGTGCATAATTTCATCCTTTTAGTCCATTTTGTTTCATTTTGATACAAAATCAAATGACATAGCAAAGAATATTTTCTAAAAGACATGGGAGGCTTAGCCTCCCTAACCTGCAACAAACCCTCATGAATTTTCTCTTCAACCACAGACGCAAAATCAAACTCAACATTTGACTCCAGATGTTGAATGATCATAGCCATCCTCATCAATCCTACTGACATATTATCTTTTGCATCTATCCCAAGAATTTGACACAATGCATGATATGTGTTTTTGAAGTAGACCTAAAAATCAAACACTGGGAAAGGCTCTACTTTTGAGGAGGGGATAGGAAGTATCATGTTATTATCACCCCTTTTCATATGTAGGGGGAGATCATCACTTCTATAAGTTCTCCTTAGCCTCTTGTATTCTTGTTCTAATTTCCCCAAATTCACTTATGTAATAGCTTGTTTGTTCAGGTTAAAGCATTTGATAATAGCTTCCCTTGAAACATCTACTAAACACCCACCATCTAGGAGCTTGACAACTTTGGTTGGGGCATGGTATCTATCAGCCAGGGATTTAATCAGCTCAATCTCAATGAAAATGTTTGGGACAATCAATTTGGCCAAGTCAAGGGTCCACGGGTTTGATGTTGGGACCTTATCATTTCTGTTCCTATAGAAATACCAGTACAAATTCCACCCAGATTAAGGAATAATAAGGTCCCTACACCCCTGAGTTGAATCTCTAAAATCCTTCTTTGGCCCCTTATCTACTAACCCAGGTAATAGAGCAAGCAATGGTGATTGTAAAGAAAGAGGGTTTACTAGACTTGGCTTCATCTTTCTTAGCTCCTACTTCTGCTTTCTTTGGTGCTATTGTTATAAATTCAATGAGTAGTGAATAGAGCTTACCTAGAAATATAGTTCACCTTAGATAATTCCTTTCACTTCTACACCTTGAGCTGTCTACACTTGGTCTCTGCTATTATGAACGAGAAATCTCAATCTACTTTGTTTATCTCCACACCAAAATGCATTAACTCTCAAATCATAAATTCACATCATTCAAATCTTTTGCATCGAGCTAAATTTCATATTTTGGAGTTCATTGATGTGACTGGAAAGGTTTAAATGTCTCGATGGTTGCTAAAGGGTAAAAGTGATATAATATAGTGCTAGCTTCTATTACCGCAATACCGCAAGCTATTTTACAAGGGGTTGCGGCAAGGAGGTATGAGGTGAGGGCTATATAGGGTGGATAGTGAGGTAGTGATACAACGGTAAAAGGCTATTTTGGCTTTGTAGATGGCAATTATGTGATTTTTTTCATGAAAATGATAGTATGAAATTTGGATCTCAGTTGATGAAATCTTTAGATTTTTTATGAAAATTCTAGTTCCAACATGTTCGAAGAAAATGAATGGGTTTGGTACATATTGAGTCAAGTGCATGCCGATTTTATGTGGTTAAGTCAGCCTTTGAAGATCACAAAGGAAGCTATAAGGATTGTTACTAGTTTGAATTCATCTGGTGGGTTGCCGACATTGAAATTTTTAAGGAACCAAATAGTCACTAAGGCAACTGGTTCAATTTTCGACAAAAGAGCCATGACAATTAATGACATCATCAAAGTAGATGTTAGATTTTCCTCTATGGTCATTGGTTACAAAATCTATCACTCCAACCAGGATAAATTTGTATCTTGTACAACAATCTATGCAACATATCAGATGGTCAAAGAAAATGCAGAATATGACCTATGTGAGTTACTCCAGGGCCAGTTAATTGAGAATCTTGGAAAAATCAAGAAGGATAAGAAGAACTCTTTCAAGAATGGTAATTTGTTGTTGTGTCTATTCTTCTACTTCATGAATGAAGTTCTGAGAGTTGGAAAAGTGCATTGGCAAGGTGATAAACTAGTAGTTGTTCAAATTAGAGACATCTTGTATGGAATTGGTGACAACAAAGCTAGAAAAACTACTATCTGGGGTTATTTCAAAAGTTTTCAGAATGAAATGCAAGCCATAGAAAGTATTCCTACATCTATAGTGGAAAAATACAAGGACACTATTTGCTTCATGATTGACATTGATCAGTGTTTGATAGAAGTTGTAGAACCTAGAACAGTTTGGATAATGCCTATGGGTTATGAGGTTGAAGAACACATTTTGGAGCTATATGCTCAACACTTGCTAAGTAAACCTCGAGATCCAATAGAAGAAAGGTTTGGTGCCTTTGAGGAAAAGAATATGGAAGTTCATGCACAATTGAAGAAGCCTATGATAATCTAGAAGGTAAGAAAAGAAGTGGAAGCTTTTGTAGAAAGCATGGGTATATTAGTTGAAGCTGTAAGGGAAGTTAGGAGGAAAAGAGAACAAGTTGAAGCAGGAGAGCTAGCTAGAACTGATTCTGCTATTTCGGTAGCATCCTTTGCTAGATCTAGATCTACAAGGAGCTCTGCACTCTCATCTGGTCATGCAAAGAAGTCAAGCCTTGTGAAAGCTCAAGCAAAGACATCTAAGAGAGAAGGAAAGAGGAAGAAGGATAAAATTACAAGAGTTTATGTTGCTATTTCAGAGGATGAAGAAACTGAATCTGATGAAGAGGTAAGAGAAATTAAGAAAAAGGGTTCAAAAGCATCTAAAGTCTCTAAGGACAAGCCCTTCGGTGAAGAGAAAGTAAAGAAAAAGATGAAAACTGACAAATCAAATATGAGTGTAGAGGAAGTGGAAAAAGCTTTGATTAAGGATGGTAATCTTAGGCCACTTGGTGAATGGTATAACACCTTTGATAGTGCCAGTCAAAGAATTCTCAAGGAAGCCAAAATAAATTATTTGAATAATTTCAATATGACTCTCATTGAAATAATGTTTGAGTTACCTAAAGGTCTGTATGAAGTCTTAGAAATGAGGAGAGTGAATGCAAGAACTGAAGAAGAGAAAATGAGAGAATGGATACTTGTTGATCTGTGTCTGGTGATGTTTATAGAAGAGATGAAGAAAATTCTAAATGATGCAAAAAGGGATTTTAAGAGCAAAACAAGGGTGAATAAACTAATGATTAGTCAAACTGGAGAAGTTACAAAAGACACTGAGAGAATCCCTAAGGCAGTTCTATTGAAAAATAGATATAATGTTTTTTTTCTGAAGAAGCTCATAGTGAATATACTCCATCTGGTCCAGTAAATGAAGAAGGAAAAGAAGAAACATTTGAGGATAGTTTGAATCCTCTAGACATGCAAGATGTTGAAATTCTTATGGAGACTGAAGCTCCTAAAGTTGTGTCAGTTGATGAAATTGAGATTCTTGAAGCTAAGGAAGAATCTGTGGTCAAAGAGAAGAAGGTTGAGATAAAAGAGATTAATGTGGAAGAAAGAGACACTACTAAGGTAGTAAAGGAGTTTTTGGAAGAACAACAGGAGGAGTTTGATCCAAAACTAGTAAAAGGTCCTATCAACTTGGTCACTCTATCTCCCATTGAGAAGTTGAAGGTAGCATCATTTGCTTAGGCCAAGGCAAGGGAGGAAATACTGAAATCTCATATTGAAGATAGTGAGCTGTTGAGTCTTGCATCCGGTATCCTGGAGAAAATCATGCCTACATGTGTTAAGGATTCATCCAATTCTCCATCCAGTCAGCTGAAGAAACTTGTTAATTCTATAAGTACTCACTTTGAGTCTCTTGAAAATTCAACTGAGGATAAGGTTCAGTAGGAATTTGATGCTAAAAGGTTCAATAGATTGAAGGGAATGATTTCTGATGATAAACATTTGTTAGCTACCTGTGTAAATAATATTCAGGGTACTTTATCTGAAGGTGGAAATATCTACAAGTCATGCTTATCATTGTCTAAGTTCACTAAGGATACTAAAAATAAAATGAAGGAATATGAGAAACAGTTAGTAGATATCTCTCAAGCATTTGATCCTCTAACCATTTATGTTGCAAAGCAAGAAGGTCAAGTCATATCCCTGCTTGAAAAAATTAAAAATTTGAAGCATGAAGAAGGCAGAATTGTTGAAAGGGTTTGTGAGCTTAGCGAATTGATTGGTCCTAAGATGGAGACAATGCTTAGTGCATTGAAGGAAGACCAGGATGTTATGGCTATTAGTGATCTGACAAACCTTGAGTCAACAGAGAAGCAATCTTACTTATTTTGTAGTCACGTGACTATTTTGGAGAGTCTCAAAAATATTTGGGACACTAGTTTGAGCCTATTGAAGAGTAATTTTGCAGATATATTCAAGTTTATGTAAGTTGTAGAAGCATGTTTGTACATATACAGTTTGTTCATAGCAATTTTGTTTGATTTTTGGTATGCGAATTCCCGCCTTTGCCATTGAAGTCAAAGGGGGAGTGTGGGACAATGAAAAATTTCATATTCATCTTAGGGGGAGTTGTGTTTTGAAGTTTTGAAGGTTGGCAGTGTATCCATGTTGGTATTGATTCAATACTTAGTCATTTTTCACTAAGTGTTGCCATCAATGCCAAAAGGGGAGATTGTTGGCAAGAGACACTACACATGTCATCTGGTGTTGTCATTGATGTCAACCCTAGTTAGTGATTCGATCCGCACTTCAGTAGTTGCTTATACCAGAAGTCAAATTGAAGTTTTGTGATTAACTGTCAAGCTAGAACAAAGCATCCGACAAAGTTGTGTTTTTCGATTCATATGCAATTTTTTGTTATCATTTTGAGTTGTGGATCTCAGGGAAGGTTTTTCGATGTATGATCTACGTTATCCTTGAATCATAGAGCCTCGTATTGATTCATGTGCAAGTTAGAAGATCCAATTGATTGATTTTATGTCTAACAGTGCAAGAAGGTTGACTTGATGAATGTAGCATGTTGCAGATGTTCGAGGAAAAATTGTTTGAAGTGTTTTGTGTTTGAGCATTTTGTTTTGGGTCCTCACTATGTTGTGGCTGACTTTGGTTGGTGCGCATTGAAAATTATCTATAGATAGAGCTGACGGTTTCTAAATATTTTATGTTTTTATTGAAGCCGACATGTGGTTGATTAAATCTTTAGTTGCAGATATATATAAGCGATCATTTATATCATTTGAATGTGTGTACGAAGTGTGTTGATGTATGTTGCGAAAGTTAGAAGGAATGTAAAGCAATTATGCATAGTTTCACTTGTGCATAAAAGGATTTGTGATCCGAATTAAAGTAGACATAGCATAAGAGAAGAATCAGACAGAAGGTCAAGAATGCGATTGATGTGCTTAACCAAAACTATAATCAGGCATTAGTAGATGCTATTCTCTTAGTTCAAATCTTTTGGATGTAATCCAAATGTTTTGTAAGATAGTGATTCTTCGTTTTGTAGCTAAGTAGTGAGCTCTAGGCAGTGTGCTTGAATGCATATGCATTCCCATTTGTAAACACTTATATTTGAGTATATACTCATATTGTGGATTGGCCTTCCACCGTGATTTTTCCCCTAATAGGGTTTCCATGTAAAAATCCTTGTGTTATGATGCTGTGGTTGATTGCTTTGTGTTCTTGCATCTTTCTTTTGCTTCAATGCTATAAGTGGTTTAAAGATCATATTAATAAAGTTAAATTTTGTAGAACATTGATTCACCCCCACTATCAGTGTTCCTTGATTTCAACAACTTGGAGGCCGGACAATTATGTCCCAGAAGAAACCAAATAGGTAGAAATGGCTTGAGCAAAGGGAGGTCGAAAGGAAGATGATACAAATGGGGTGTCGAATGGATGGATGTGGTCTGTGTTAAAGCCGATGTGGCAATTTGGAACGAAGTTGCTAAAAGTAGAAGAATCTCGAAGAAAAGAGGGTCAAACGCGGTAGTTTGGGAAGAGGTTGAGTTGGAATGTAAAAGACATGCAGAACGAAACGACAGGAGGAAATTGGAGGAAAACAAGTTCAGGCCTACATTAGGAGAATAAATATTTGTAATAAGCAATGTTGATGAATGAATAAATTGTTGTGTGTGGATTGATAATGATATTTGATTGTTCTTGGAAACTTGATTAATACTTGTTCAATGGATATAATGTTCATATGATTTAACATACTTTCTATTGCATATAAATGAATGAATTTTATAAGAGTAAAATCTGCTCTTTAATATGTAAGTTCCTATCATTGGTTTGAAAATTTGTAAGTGTGAGTGTTGTAAAGCCTAAGTTGGGGTATGGGTCCATAGACTAATTGTGGTGTATGGAGAAGTATTGGGGAGTGGCATTGCCTCTCTCGTCATAATAATTTAATTTGGATGTTTAATATTATAAAGGTCATATAAGAAAATTAGTGAACCTAAATGATTCAAATATTTCCTTTGATTACATAGTAGTGGCTAATTATGTTCCAATTTTATTTTTTATTATTATCTAAGGTTTAAGCCCGCTATCATTTAAAAAAAAATATAGATTCTTTTATTTTGGCAAGCCTAGGGCAAGGTCACCACTCTCACCTTCCCTTGCAACTTTGTATTATCAAACAATGACTATAATTAAGGGATTGCTAAATGAATAGAAGAGAGCTTCAAGGGGAGTAGATGGGAATACATTGGTCCATTATCCTATCTTTTAGGGTAATGGAATATATTTTAATCACTATAGATGCATTCAATTTTATTGTACCTAAGAAATAAATTAAAATTTATGCCTAGGAAATAAGTTGGTGTAGGTTCAAATTATCGTTTGTTTACTTATTATTCATTTTTTTAATTATAAAATATTTGGAAAGATAGATAGGTGGTGAGTATCTCTTTATTTATATTGGTATATTAAATGATACCACTATATATAATAAAATTAATTTATAAGAACAAGGATCACTCAGATTTTGCTTGGTAAACATAAGAGACCATCAAATTAAAAAAATAGCTTTAAACAAATGAAATTTCTTTGATGTTGTAGAAACAATTCCAAGACATATTTTAGGTCAATCCAATATGAGTAAAAAAATTAGTATATTACTTGTTCTTACCGCAAATAAGATATGCATAGAGTTTTAGCTAAATAGCAATTATTTCTCGTATCAAATTTTCCAACTAGTACAACCAATTTTCATTGTTTGCAAATGGTCATTATACTCATTTTTTAATAATTATTTAAATGTGTGTGAGTGTGTGCATGCATGTGCGTGTGTGCATGTGTGTATGTGTGTGTTTTGATTTTCCAAAGCAATTGAGATCTTATTGGCCAATACATTTAAAGTGTGGGTGTAACATAAAACCTTCCCATTGTCAATATGTGTGTGTGTGTTTTAGTTTTCCAAAACAACTGAGATCTTCAATTGACCAATACATTTAAAGTGTAAATGCAACCATTTAAATGTAACATAAAACCTTCCAATGGTCAATATCTAAAATTTATTTAACATATATTGAAGAAAATTCACCTTCCCAACTATAGTTCACTTAAATTTGTGAAATTATTTTACCTAGTATCACACAACTAGCCACTTCTTTTAGCTCAAGCATTTGATATGGACACAAATATTTATATAATGGAATGTTTCTTGACATAATGATTTAAAGCACCTCAAATTATATGATAAACTTATATCAAGAGAAAAATAAATTATTTTTTATTTAAAATGCATGGGCAAGATAAGTCATCATTTTGGATACCTGTAATACTATATTCAATTCAAACCCATTTTAAGGATAAAAATAAAATTCCTCAATTTGAAGCCTTGCCTATTGGAAACGATTAACTTAAATACTTTGATCAATGTTAAAGAGTATAATAGTTTCTCACCAAAAAATCTTATTTTGTAATCATCCTCTTGCAAAAAATGATAAATGAATAACAGATACTACAAGTAAATCTACTTCAAAAGAAACGATATATGAACTAGTTATTAGAATTCCAAGATAAAAGTACGGATTTCCATTGGGCCCAATTCTACAACCAAATCACTACCATCTACAGGACCACCTCTTACACTCCCAACTTCTGTGGCATTATCACCTATTACTGTCCAATTTAATCTTTTCATTTCCGATTTCTCTTGATTAGCTGACAAACTCATCTCCTTTATGTTCAATACCTACAATTATTGATCACTCAATCAATTAACAATTGAAGGAGAAAAAAAATAGTTTTGAATAGATTTTCAAAGGTTTACCGTTTTGGATGAGAAAACCTTTTTGAGCTCAACTTTTGCAACTTGTGAATATAATGAATCTTCCCCTACCTTTGATCCATAAATACTAAATAGTTAGCAAAATCAATCCAATAATCTCTTTTTTGGTGCAAATATTTAAAATTATCACACTTAAAAATGTATAGAAAAATATATCACTAATTTTATAATTTATGTGAATTTTATAAACCCTTTTTACAATCATTGATGTATTTTAACACTTCCATTTTAATTTAATCAAGTCAACACTCATGGATATGGGCTTGGAAAATAGATATTTCAATTGTCTAGATGCTTGTAGATAGAAAATAGATAAGGGAACAATTTGAAGAAACAAATTAGCTTTGCATTAGACAATTTAATTATAAATAGAGAGTTTTTTGATATATATGTGAAAAATAGTGTTTTTACATACTAGATGGAGAATATAAAAATGTGGGGATGTAATCATGAAAGATAAAAAAAATGTTTACAAATTAAATATTTATTTAAATAATTTAAATAAATTAAAACAATTTTGTTAAAAAATAAATACAATATATTGTAATGTTTTTTTTTTAATCTTTCTAAAAGTTTGATTTTTTTAAAATATTTTTTTAAAAAGACATGCCCTTAAATGCTTCACATGGAGATATTTCATAAGGATTTTTCAACTAATTGAATTTTAAAAGAAGAAGAAATAAATACATATTAAAAATGCAGAAATGCTTAAAAAAAAAGAGAAAATCTTGAAATTTTGATATTAAAAAATTTGGGGCATGTGGATGTTTTCCAATTTTTTAAATCAATCACAAAAATTTTGAGTCTCAATTTTTTCCAATTAAATCTTCTGAAAAACATGCCAATTTTTTAAAAATCGCCAATCCGAAATTACCTAGCCTGCAAGTAGCAACTAATGCAATTTTTTTTGTCAAATTTTGCTTCACAGGTTGAGTGAATACTAGGAGACATTAAATGATACTGCAATTAATTTTAGAAATGTACAGTACTCTTCTGCACACATGTATCAAGACGGCCATTGTCAACTCCAGTCACATGACATAGAACATAATAAATGATTACAATTATGCTAACTACATCTAGACCTCTCTTGATAAAAATCACGATCCTTGTCAACAAAGACTCCAATACAGAACCTATGAAGTATGAGGAAGAATATGGGCTGAAGAAAGCATTCCTGATTGTGGATGGGCCTAAATAGAAGGTAAGGCTTTGTATCAAATGGATCAACTACTCTTGTTGATGCTCTACCCAATCTGGACCCCGAAGAACCAGTTGTGCCAGCCTTAAGCCGCTTCACCTAGGATGGAAGGGCTTGGACCTCCTCCATTTGCTTCTTCAAAAGGAATTTTGATCTCACAACTATATTTCATCATATAGACAACCCACTTCATCTTCCCTGTAAGCTCTCTCTTGGCAGGCAGGATTGAGTCAATCTCTTTCCGCCTCTGCGTTTGTTGTATCTGAAATTTGAGCTCGTTTAGCTGTAAACACCTCATGTGATTCAGTCAAATGAGCCTCCTCCTTGATGCCTCAAGGCTTCAGTTCTAAGAAAATTCACTGTCAATTTATCGTGAACAATTCACCTCCAACAATTCATCCCCGTGGAAAATTCACCATTTACCATCAGCAATTCATCGTATATACAATTAGAAAATTGCTGATAGTGAATTTTTTACTGGTGGTAAATTTTCTTAAAAATGAATTTGTCATGAGAATGAATTGTTGATGATGAATTGTTAGAAGAGAATGAATTGTTGATGATGAATTGTTAGAAGTGAATTCCTGATGGTGAATTACTGAAGATGAATTTACCTGAAGCCCAAAACTTCTAACATATATACAATCAATACTGCCTGACCATATAATTAACAAATGTACATATCTAGACATCACAATTACCAAGTAGAACTCAAATTCTTTGGTAGAAAAGTAAGGCATCTGCGACATCTTTTCCAACCTATCAGTCCTTAATGCTTACGGTTGTCAGGCTTATTTATCCAAATTCGGGACTGGATAGAAAGCAAGCTCTCTTAATTGAAACTTTCAATTACCTATGCCGGTTATGTCTTCTCCGACTTGGTTTTACCTTTCTCATGACCCATCGTATGCATTTCACTTGGCCCACAGGGTTTTGAACATATTTAGCAGTCCGCATTAGACTCGGACATGAAACAACTTTGGGGGCACCCATGGCTGCCAGAGCAGTCTAAACAATCCTAATTTTTGCACAAGTTTTTTTTGCTGAAGCCTTCTTGCAATGTTCTTTGACCAAAGGGTTCTGATCCTAAACCATCGAAACCTACTGGAAACTGAAACAGATGGTTGCATTTTTACATTGAATCAGATAATAAGGTAAAGGTATGCCATATAGGGTGAAAAATTGTGCACAGTAGAGATCAGCTGTATTGTTTTCAGGCACACACAAGGCCAATGGATTCTTCAGGTGCCATGAAATGAAAGATTTTGGTTCGCTTTATAGCTCCCCAATAATTATTTAGGGTTTTTTATTTTCTTTTCTATTTATTAATTTTTTCTTCCATTGCTTAATTTCTTTCTTCCATTAATTTTTTTTAAATGAATTGTGTTTATATTATCATTTATACAATTTCAAAGAAAAGGTCATAAATTTAAATGGGGCATCAGCTCAAAGTAGGATAATAGAAAATATAAAACAAGTCTTAAGCAGTTAGAGCATAAAGTAGAAGGAAGAGGAGGGGATCCTAGTCATCTCACTTGCCCCCTACACCAATAAGATATGAGATAACCACACATAACCACACAGGATAGTCTATCCATTATTATCATTAATAACATTTTTCTCATGAATTCCTTCAATAACCACTCTATGAAGAAAAATAATCAGAACCAAAAAGGAAATTTTATTATTTTCTTTTATATTTATTAATTTATTATTTTATTAGATAGGATTTTAAATTTAAATTAAAAGAAAATAATATATTGATAAATAATGAGTTTTGAAATTAAGAGATTGAAGGAATAAAGGATTATATTAATTTATATGAAATTAAATAGTTTGTGATATTGATTTTTTAATAAAAGAATATTATGTCAATATAATTAGATATAAAATTTGTTCAAATATCTTACAAAACTTTCAAATATTTTTAGACATGTAAATGAAATATACATCCTACAAATTTTTATTATTATTTTATAATAATTTTAATTCAATTATATTATATTATAATCATCTCTTTAAAATCAATAAAATCTTAACTATAAATATGTTAATTAATAAATTTTAAATTTCACATGTTTATATCTCTCACCTATAAGAGTTGAAAAAATATAAAAAAGGGAAAATTCTTACAATGAAAAATCTCAAAATGAAGGATATTGCTAAAGGGAGTTGAAAGCACCATTTTATAGTTATAAACAAAAGCTTTGATCTAGATGAGAAGACTAACTTCTTCAATATGCCACCCTTCTCCTCATGAGAAATCTAGATGAGATGGTTTACCAAAGTAGCTAGAGAAGTTAGTTTGTATGTGAATTATTGTTCACTTGTGTATAATTATAAATCATAATACTCAATCTTGGTTGATACATAGATAAAATAGGAAATATCAAAGATTAAAGTTATCTTGATTTGGTATGTATTATGTAAATTAATATTTATTTAAAAGATTTTTAGACGTTAGAAAGTATGTGTTTTTATTAAAGAGAATGAGTTTTAACAAGATAATAATAAATAAAAAGAGGGGATATACATTTTTTCTTTTTTTTTTGTGGATAAGTATTTTGACTTAGATGTTCTTTTGCCTTTCCTTTGTGAATTTTCTTGTAACTAATCTAGTCCTTGGACTTTAAATCTCCAATTATCTTATTTGTAATATTGGGAAAAAAGTATGTGGGAATATATGCATATTTGACCAAACATTGACTAGATAATTTTAAAATGAGATCAGCTTCAAATAAAAAAATCTAAAGAACATAATATGTAAATTTCCTTAAGCATTCAAAAAGGTGGATAAATGAGATAAATTCTACAAATTGTGAATTGTAGATAAAATTATGAAAAATATTAAAATCTCAATATCTTGAATGAAAAACTATCACAAAAGGATGAAATTTGGACTATTATCCCTTATGTGGATCCCCAACTTCACTAAAAAGGTAACCAAAAACTTCAAAATGGTTTACAAGATATGAGTGATTCTTGAACATTAGGGTTTCCTTGGAAAACCCTCTTTATATTGAGATGCCTTGAAAGAAAGACCCACCTGCACTTGTATCATGCAAAAAATAGTAGGTAGCATTCTAAGGAACAAATAGACTATTTTTTTAAAAAGACAATAACAAAGATAAAAAGGAGACCAAAATATGTGAGGGTGTTGTATAAGACTTTATCAAACTTGATTATGATCCTAAAATAATCAATTTGGTTGTGTGTATATATGCAACAATACACATAAAGGAAATTGATCTAGTGCATGTCTAAAGGACGTCAACCTAAATGAGGCACTTGGCCTAAAATTCATTAGAATGTTCTTAGATAAGATTACAAACTACATAAAGATTGAATTGGAGAAGAGAGGGAGGTAGAAGGAATTGCATGGCTAATAGCCTTAATGATAACTTTCTTCACTAAAAAATACAGATGAAGAATAATTGACTCTCCAAGAAGTCGATGTTGGTGATTTAGAGTGTAAACCCCAAATCCCTAATTGTGGATACTTTTCCAAGTGTTAGGGGTGTCAAACCTAAAAATAATACCACAAAACCTATAATTAGGTTAAGCAACTAAGGACCAATTATTGTTGTAAATAATGCCTCCTTTACTTCCAACTCTACTAACCAAGGGGGTTTCCCTAAGATGTTGCAACAAATATCACCACAATTGGGCATCAACCCTGACACAAACCATACACATTACATAGTGTACCCCTAATTCGATTATCCCTTCGTACCTATATGTTGGTTTTCCATCCTTAAGGTCAACCACCTTATTAAAAATAACAATATTCCACATAAATTTCAATGAATGTGTTTTATGATAACCAGGTTTATATTAGGATTATCATTCAAACATGATAGATGGAATGTACTCTAAAATAGAAAAAATAAAAATATGTTTAGATTAATTTATATTGAGTGTGTAAGATGATGGGAAGAAGGAGCAAGTAGTAGACCGATATCTTTATCCTTTTGGACAACAGAGTCTTTGAGTTCATACAAAACAAGTAATAAATGAAAACAAGGTGATACCTTAATCAAGATATCACAAAAGATAAGGTCTTTAAAAATGTACTTGAGCAAGCTAGGATCTACACATAGATTCAAAAAAACCATCGATAGTTACAAAATATTAAATAAATCTACTTATTAATCGACGAGAATACACATACATTTCGTTTATTATTCTGAGAAGATACCTTGCAAAATATTTGCAATAATGTTGCAGTCGTCTAGCTAGCCAACTAAATAGCACACAGATCCATAAATGCACACCATACATGTATAGAGACATTCAACTAAGGTTGAATATATATTTAATCACTTGATCTAAAAAGGTTACAAATATTCATTTCTAATTTGGGATAACCCAATATCATTACAAAAGTATAATACAATACCCAAATATAGAAACTATGAACCATAAGGTTTTGTTGTGTAAGTTGATGAAACACACACTTATACTAAGAGGGGGGGGATTAGTATAGGTCAAACTTTTATTTTTCACAACTTAATTAAACACACCAATATTACTTCAAAACTTAATCATCCATAGTAATAGTATACATGCAAGATCTAGCAATTAAGAACATAGGAAGAACACACAATTTTATGGGAAAAAACCACAACAAAATATTGCTTGTACAAACCTTCTTACAAATTTTGTAGGTACCAACCCATTAGAGACTCCAATCCCCACCACTAATCACCAACCCAACAAGAGACACCAATCTCTTCTAATAAGAGGCACAACCTCCCGATCTCTTCAATTAGGAGGCTCCAACCTCCAAATGAATAATATGATAATTTATTTGCAACTTCCTCTTATATCTGACCTAAATTTCCTTTAAAAATCTACTCATAACATCATCAAAATATGCCTTAACAATTGCTCACAAATCTGCAATACATCTACTCATAAATATGCAATGTAGTCTTCAATATTTTTGCTTATAGAACCACCATGATCTTGCTTTTATTTCTCTTCTCACAAAATTGATGCTAAAAATCTCTTATAAATCTACTCACATATCTCTTGTAAATCTACTCAAATATATTTTTATTTCTACTCTTTGTACGAATAATATTCCTTGAAAATTGACTACTTTAACTCCCTCTCAATCCTTTATTTATACTTGTTAAAATGGCCCTTCACCCAAGGGAGACTCCTCCTCCAAGGGGGTTGGCCATATCACCCACAAATAATTTATTCAATTTTATTTTTTTATAATCCCCAAAATGGGGTGCCAACATGAGAAGGGTCAACCTTATGCAAAATAAAAGTATATATTTTATTTTCATTTCTTATTTTCCAAACTCCAAGGGGGGTGTCCAGCATGAGAGTAGATTAATTTTATTTTGGGGCCACCAACACCACCAAACCGCCTTTGACATCAATGACAATATTTTTCCAACAATCTCCCCCTTTGTCATTGATGACAAACCTGCAAAGAAATAATCTTGGAATGCAGCAGGACCATACAACTCCTCCTGACTGAAATATTTCCCCTCACTCTACTTCTCCCCTTTGACATCAATGTAAAAGGATTTTCGGGGCTAAAAGATAATACAATGAATAGCTCTTCCCTAAACACATGATTCTTTTGAAGAACTTAGTGACTGGATGAAAGTGATGTCACTCCCAATTCCTCCCTCAGGTACTCAAAAGTCTCTTTTGGTAGCGGCTTTATAAAAATGGACCCACAATCTATTCTTTTGTAGAAACTTACTTCAACTTCACCTATTGATCAACCACTTGCTCTCTTAAGAATTGATATTTGATTGAAATATGCTTCGTCATGGAGTTCATAACTGGGTTCTTTGAGGTGTTAATTGCACTTGTATTATCACAAAATATAGAAATGGGATGATCAAATTCAACCTTGATGTCCTTCACAGTTTGCTTCATCCAAAGGACCTTAGTGCAACAAGAAGTTGTTGCAATATACTTCACTTTTGTTGTGGACAATGAAATTGAAGCTTGTTTCTTACTTAACCATGATATAATACTATTTCCAAGAAAGAATGCACCTCAACTTGTGCTTTTTATGTCATCAATATTGTCAGCCCAATCCACATCTATATATCTTGTGAGGATGAAATCTTCACCTCTTGGATACCACAAACCAAAATCCATAGTGCCCTTTAGATATTTGAATATTCTCTTTGCCTCTTGCACATGATTTTCCTTTAGTGCTACCTGAAACCATGCCACCAAACCAATTGTTTGCAAGCATAATATCAAGTCTTGTAGTTGTCACATACAATAAACTTCTAATCATGGACCTGTATAGAGTTTTATTAGCATCAAGAGATTCATCATCCTTACTCAATTTGCATCTTGTAACCATGGGAGTGCTCACTGATTGCAGTCCTCCATCTTGAATTTCTTCAACATCTCTTTAATATACTTGGTTTATGAATTAAATATCCCCTTATTTGATTGGGAAATTTTCAACCTATGGAAGAAAGAAAATTCACCAAGCATTGACATTTCAAACTCCTTCTACATGTTCATGGAAAAATATTGACACATTTTGTCACTACTACCTCCAAAAATGATGTCATCCATATATACCACAACATTAACAAGTCATCCCCTTTGTTCTTGATATAAACTTTACTATCCCCAAAACCTCTTCAGAAACCTTGTTGTTGTAAGTACTTGCCTAGTCTTGAGTACCAAGCCTTGGAGGCTTGTTTCAGCCCATAAAGCACCTTCTTTAGCTTGCAAACATAGTCTTAAATTTTTTATAGAATGAACCCATTAGGTTATTCAATATAAACCTCTTCCTCCAAGTTTCTATTTAGAAAAGTTGGCTTCACATCCATTTGATAAACTTTGAAATTCTTGAAACTGGCAAGGGCTAAAAACATCCTTATAACCTCAAGACGAGAAATAGGGGAAAATGTCTCTTAAAAATCAATCCCCTCAACTTGAGAATAACCCTTGCATACAAGTCTTGCTTTGTTCCTAACAACTTGTCCATCTTCATTCAACTTGTTCCTGAAAACTCATTTAGTGTCAATGACATTCTTGTCCTTCGGTCTTGGGACAAGTACCCAAGTTTCATTTTTCTCTATTTGATCCAACTCTTCTTCCATGGCTTTACCCTAGTACTTGTCTTCTTGGGCTTCTTCAAAACTCTTGGGTACCACTTTTAAGAGTAAGGACAAGTTTGCATGTTCAAATGTACTAGTTACTCTCCTCCTTGTTAGAACTTGTGTATTCTATCACCAATGATTATATTTTCTAGATGATTCTTTTGAACAAATCTAGATGTGTCTTGGGTGGTGCTCTTGATAGTGTCTTTGGGTTTATTTGTTCAACTTCTCCATTTTCAACTTCTTCCTCTACTTCTTTTTTTACATTGTTTTCTTTCATATAATTGACTTCTTGTGCTATTTCCTTTTGATGTCTTTCTTCATCAACTCTCACATTTGCACTTTCAACAATTTTGTACAATATTTTATTATAGCATCTATAGGCCTTGCTTCTCATATAATATCCAAGGAAGATACCCTCATCACACCTAGAATCAAACTTTCCCAAATATTTTTCATCTCTCCTGACATAATATTTGCTTCCGAACACTTTGAAATAATTCACTAATGCAGGCCTTCCCTTCCAAAGTTCATATGGTGTTTTGATATTGTTCACATTGGTTTGTGCTCGTTTCAAAGCGTAGACTACCATATGCACTGCTTCTCTCCAAAAAGTGTCAAAAATCTTAGATTCATTTAACATGGCTCTTTTCATTCCTTGAACTATTCTATTTTTCTCTCAACAACTTCATTTTGTTGTGTATTTCTTGCGGTTTAATATTGTTTTCTTATTCCATGCTTTTCATAGAATTCTTCAAATTCATTTGAGGTGAATTCTCCTCCTTTATCAGGTCTTAGGAATTTTATTCTTAACCCAGTGTCATTCTCTACCAAATATTTAAATACCTTAAACATCCCAAAAGCTTCAAATTTCTCTTTTAGAAATATAATCCAATTCATCCTAGAATAATAATCAATTAATAGCATGAAATAGCTCACCTTGTTGGTGCACATAAATTAGTATGTGTTAGTTCCAAAGGCTTTTATGTAGATCGAGTACTCCTTTGATTTGAAACTTGACCTTGTTTGCTTTCCAAATTGGAATTATTTGTAGATAGTATTAGGAGGTTTTGCTATCTTCGGCATGTCCCTTATGGCTTGCTTATTGTTAATCTTCACAATGTTGTCAAATTTCAAATGTCCCATTCTTTTGTGCCACAACCAACTATCATCTTCTTATGTCATGTAGCACTTTTCTCCTTTAACTTCACTAAGAATATAGAGATTGTTTGTGGTTCTACTAGCATTTGGAACGAGTTTCCATGTTTTTTTTTTATTTCACACACATTTGAATGAAATGTGAGAGTCTACCCTTGATCACACAATTGAATCACTTAGAATATTATGCTTCAACCCTTCGACATATAATATATTTTCAATCTTTGTCTTTTCGTGGTCAAAGCTACAAGTGCACTTTTTTGTTATCCTTGTTATAGCATTATCTCCAAATTTCACGGTGCCTCCATTTATTTCCTTTAAAGTGAGGAACTTTCTTTTATCCCCTGTCATGTGGCTTGAGCACCCACTTTCAATATACCACTAATTTCCTTTGTTTTTCACATGAAGGGTTGCTTACACTAGCATGGATTTCAACTTAATTTTATGCTCCCACTTCTTCTTCCAAACTTTTGTAGATTCCTCTTTTAGCATATCATGAACATCCTCCTTATTTTGTTTTAGAGGTTTCACAAAATCTCACTTTTACAAGAATGCATTGTATGACCAAAGTTATTGTACTTGTAGCACATAATGTTGTAATCCATTAGAGAAGAAAATGGATTATAGTTCCTCTTTAAGAAATAAAAATCCTTCCGTGCATGAACTATACAATCTACTTCCTTATGACCAAACTAATTGCAAAGGAAATAATAACCATAAAAGGAATGTTGAAACATGTTCATTTGTGCTTTCCTTTAAGGAAATGGTCTTCTAAAATTTCCATTATTGCCTTTGTGAGAAATTTTGATTTTCTAAGTGATATTACTTTTTATCTTCTTGGAACTATCACCATTGATGGAGCTTTTGAGCACATTTGCATATCCTTTGGACTTCTCTTTTTTTTTTTTGGTAACTCTGTAGCCTTAGAACTTGAGACTTCTTTGGTGGTCTTCCAATTTTTTTCAAAGCCAAGACCAATCTTGATAAAAGGTGATCTTTGAGAGTTGATAATGTCCTCCAAAATTTTGGTGCTCTTTTCAAATTTCATGCTTTGATTTAATTGATCATTCGATTTCTCCAACTCCTTCCTCAAGGAAACAATTTCAAGCTCCAATTTCTCACACTCCAATTCCTTTGTCTTTAGTTAATCTCTTATAACTTCTTCAATTTGTTTTGCTTCCTTAATTTGAATCTTTGAATCCATGATCATCTTTTCTTATTCTTCAATATTTTGAGATGATTTCACTTTAGTTTTGTTTTCTTCTTGAAGTTGTGACTTTAGTATAGAATTCATTTTCTTGAGCTTCTTGATCTTATGATAGGAAAAATGGAGTTCCTTCTCAAGTTCCACTTCTTCATCATCTTTTGTATTTTTTTCTTTTAAATATCTTTCTTCTTTTATTTTTTCTTCATTGTCTTTTTCTTCTTTCACCATAAAGATTATTTCTTCTCTATCACTATCGAAGAAGCTTTTGTTGCTTTCTTTGGATTATCTACTTGCTTCTTGGATGTACAGACTCATTTTATGCCTTCAAAAATTCCTTTTCATGCTTTCCTTGTGTGCTATTTTCTTGTTATGGTGAAATTTCCTTCCTTTATTTTTGTGATATTCTTCTTCCTCTTCACTACTTGGATTCTTTGAAAGCGACTTTTTGTTTTGATGGCTTTTCCTTCTCCATCCTCATTTTGTATGTCATGAGGATCCCATGCAACTTGTCCATCTTCAAAGTGTCTATATCCTTCATTTCCTCGATGGTGGAAACTTTCGCATCAAATATCATGGGGAGAGATCTTAAAACCTTTTGCATAATTATTGCATCCTCAACCTTCTTTCCAAGACCACAGATATTGTTGACCATTTCATTTGCGTAAAGTAGATAGGCAACAATATATTCTTCATCCTTCATCTTCAAAATCTCAAATTATCTCATGTGGCTTTGAAGCTTTTCCTTCTTAACCTTGTCATCTCCTTCATATACATTTTTAAACTTATCCCACATGTCCTTAGTTGATTTGTCGTGCATAACTTTCACAAACTCTTATTCAAATAACCCACACAAAATTGCATTTTTGGCTTTGGCATTATTTTCACTTGCCCTCTTTCTGGATTGATCCACTATTAGAGTTGTAGGAGTAGTATGATCATGTTTGACAGATTGCCAAATATTATACCCTATAGAATTCAAACAATTTTCCATCCTTATGCTCCAAAAGGCATAATTTTTTCCATCAAACAATGGTGCCCTATTTGAAGAAACCCATATCCTTTAACCATGTGTGCTTATAATATCTACCTTCAAGCAGTTAAGATATTTCTGAAGGAACCCGCTCTGATACCAATTGATGAAACACACACTTATATTGAGAGGGGGGTGAATCAGTATAGGTCAAACTTTTCCTTTTCACAACTTAATCAATCACAATAGTATTACTTCAAAACTTAATCATCCATAACAATAACATACATGCAAGATCTAGCAATTAAGAACATAGGAATAAAACACAATTTTACGTGGAAACCCTTATGGGAAAAACCATAGTAAAATATTGCTTGTATAAACCTTCTTACAAATTTCATAAACACCAATCCATTGGAGACTCCAATCCCCACCACTAAGAACCAACCCAACAAGAGACACCAACCTCTTCTAAAAGAGGCACTAACCTCCCAAACTCCTCAATTAGGAGAATCCAACCTCCAAATGAATAATATAATAATTTATTTACAAATTCCTCTTATATCTTCCCTAAATTTCCTTTATAAATCTGCTCATGACATCATCAAAATTTTCCTTAACAATCACTCACAAATCTGCAATACATCTACTCATAAATCTACAATATAGTCTTTAGTATTTCTCCTTAGAGAACCTTCATGATCTTTCTTTTATTTCTTTTCTCTTCTCACAAAATTGATGCTAAAAATATCTTATAAATCTATTCACATATCTCTTGTAAACCTGCTCAAATATGTTTATATTTTTTCTCTTCATATGAATAATATTCCTTGAAAACTAATTGCTTTTAACTCCCTCTCAATTCTTTATTTATACTTGCCAAAATGCCCCTTCACCCAAGGGAGGCGAATCCTCCAAGGGGGTTGGCCATATCGCCAACAAATAATTTTATTCAATTTTATTTTTTTATAATCCCCAAAATGGGGTGCCAACATGAGAAGGGTCAACCTTATGCAAAATAAAATAAAGTAAAAAATTATTTTCATTTCTTATTTTCCAAACTCCAAGGGGGGCGACCAACATGAAAGTAGATTAATTTTATTTTAGGGCCACCAACACCACCAAACCGCCTCTGACATCAATGACAATATTTTTCCAACATAAGTCTTTCTCTCTGCTATGTTCTTTTGCAATCCAATGTCATCACCCCTCTTCTTAATAATGAAAATTCAAACCTATATACTCCTCTATAAGTTGAGCTAGAGTGGGAAACATACACACTTGCATGAAAATCCTTAAAATTTGTGACCTCAACAATTGGAGGGGGCACTCATACCTAGTCATAGTCATAAATTTCATGAATCAAAATTCTCTTTCTAGGATCTACAAACATCTTGAACTATGTGAAAATCATTCCTTGTCCATTTTTCACACCTTTGAATATTTATGGTGTGAGGATTCACATGCAAGGACAAGTGAATCACCCAAAAATTATGTTGAAATAGAAGAATAGAATGGCGTCTCAATTATTAAGCATTAGAAACTTAACATTTGCAATAAACTAGGGTATGGGAAAAGCATCATTTTCTCCCCTTGATTCATGCCAATAAACCAAAGAATGATTTTTGACTGACAAGAAGAAAATATAATAGTCACGTGACCAAATAGGATCATTAATGATTTTTTGAGTCATACAGGAGGGTAGGTAGGATCTATAGCAAAGAATGATAGGAGTTTCAAACTATCAAGGGTCAAAAGAAACTCACACTACATGTCAAGATTAGAGCATCGAGGAATTAGGGTTGCGGTGAAGTGGGTACCCAAAGGGATGGATGGATGAGGAATCCTAAAATTTTGATAAATTGATGACGTTAGCATGATCACATTAGGACTGCTTATCGAATGAAGATATCAAAGATAGGATAAATCTAAAACTCTGATGAGGGATTTAGTGGGAAAAGGAAAGATGTAAAACTTTTGGGGAAAGCATGACTGGGAAGATAAGTCTGACAGTGGGATGAAGGGATAAAGAACTCCAACAACCCAAAAAAACCCTACTTAGGAAAAGTGCACAAGGACATTACTAGGGTTTCATATTGGAAATGGCATGCAGATAAGAGAAACTTTGAAACTTTGAAATACTAACAAAATCAATACTTAGGTAATTTTGAAAGGATTAAAGCAATGTGTTGAGATTGAGGAGAAGGCATGAAGGTATGGAAGACCCCAAAACCTCAAAACTTCGAAAACACGTGAAATATCAAGGGAAATAACAAAGAAAGGCCAAATTTAGGCTTCTACGAATTGCTACACCATTTGACACTTAAAGGACCCATTTAAGATTTCATAGATTATTTATCAATACAAGGGTGGATAAGGTCAAATACACAACCTTTGGAGGAGAATAAAGATAAATTAGACACATAAAAATTGGGGTGTCAACAATTGGTTCTAATCAAAACTTTATATGACTAAAAATGAAACCATTGTGATATAAAAAAAAAAAGTTCAAGATCAACTTGAGTGTTTCAAGATCTCATATTATATGTCCATAAAAAATAAGCTTTCCCTTGTAGATGATATATATTTTATCAAAAATTTCAAGTAATATTTTGATAGAAAAATACTAATTCTTTCCTAACCTTTATGAGAAAAATGTTAGAATAAGATTCAAAATCTCTAATGAAAATAATAGCAAAACATACAAATAAGATGACACCAGATGTACCCTAGGAAATCCCTTTTGGGATAGACCCAACCTCCAAAGGATCAATAGCAGTAAGCAAATGTTATTGCATTCCTCCATGTGATCAAGTAAATAGGAATTATGTAGCTACATATCCCACTCCATACAACCTCCTTGAGATGCTCTAATGCTTTTTTAATGCATACTCATACCACTACACATGTTCTTTCTTTTATAGGCCAAACTTGCACAAAACCACTAAGTGGCATTACATAAAACCATGTGCTCACAAAACCATGACCCCAAAATATTAAAGGTATTTACCCAATGCACCAGATCCACATTAAATATATTTTCAATGTCCCATATAACATACATGTGTCCCCAAGATTGCTTATCCTAATGTGGTATGCACATCCTAAGATGCACCAAAACTAAATATCATTATCACATTATTATGCAAGATGTACAACACACCTTTCCCAAAATATTTCAACTATAATTTTCTTGTGTACTTTTAGTAAAAGAAATTATATATTAAATAATTTCTAAATATTATCCTAATGGTTTTTTTGCTTGGTTGATGTGTCCATATACCAATATATCGCCACCCACATGGGTGTGGCTATAAATGTCCACAACCAATGACATCCTATTTTAGTGGTCAAAATTGTGGTCGATTTTTCAATGATGGATGTGGTCCTTTGAAATATTATTGGTAAAATTTGGAAGCTTTGGTCATTCAAAATTAGGTATACAACAAGTTTTCCATGACTATTTTGGTTTCTATAATTTACTCCTATGTGATCTCTCTCCTCTAGAAAGGATGTCTTGCATACATTCTAAGGCTTTACCACACTTTTAGACATGTCTTGTGACCTACAAATTTTCCCTTGGTCTAATAAATTAACTTCAATCACCCCACTTTTCTTGTGAATCTCTAGTTAACCATTTTTGCTCATTCTTTTATTTTCCCAACAAATCTTGAATCATTTTTGTAGATAATAAGAATACCCTCAATGACTTATATTTTTAGAAAAGGCATCTATCTCCTCAATAGTTATGAGGCCATAAGGGTCCATTTTGAGATAAGGACTACTTAATAAGAGGGTTTATTCTCAATTAACCCATATCCAAGTAAACTTGATCAACAAGGTCTACACTTCCTTCATCTATAAGGATATGTTGTTGGAAAATCATAATGCACTTGTTATTAGTGAGTGATCAACTTGATGTGTATCCTGCATTCTTATTTTATGAAATCCACTTAAACTTTGGCTTTGATATTTGTTTGATTCTCTAGCATTGTCTTATCAAATACTTTTTCCAAATTTTATCTTTGTTCCCTTTGCTCCATTCACAAAATCGATCTTAATTATTTTTCTTCTTCCTAACATCAATAACTTATTATTTTTCTTACATTTGAGTTCAAGAGATTTAATTATTCCTTTGGCATTGCTCTTTAAATTTTCTTCTTCAATAAAATTATTTTCTCACTTCTTGTACACATTTGGGAAAATGTCTCCTTCAAATTGTTTTTCCTCGGTATAAAGGTATTGAAGAATAATATAGTGATTTTCGAACAATATTAATGAATTGCATATCAACTAGAAAATTTATTCATTGCAAAATAGGCTATGCAAAATAGCATCTTTAGACACTTGGATCTACTAGGACTCCTCTCATAGGTTATATTAAAGTAAAACTTCCTAAATAAATAAAAATTCTTAGGGTTGTGAATATCATATTTCTTGGTTTATCTCTTAGTTCTTTAATTGTTTGGTCCAATCACTCACCTGTTTATCTTCATCTCAAGATACCTCATCAATGATTATTATTGTTGGCATATTCTATTTCAAGTTGACCACATAGAAAATATGATAAAAATCTACATACACCACTAAATAAAATCCAAAAAGTACCACATAAGAATGAAAATGTCGAATACTAGACACAATATAGAATATGTATAACTACAATTTTATAGATACATGATAGTGTGTGTTATACATGGAGGGCATAACAATTAGATAAATCTCTTCCTTGACCTTCATCATATTATATATAGGCTAGTCAAATGTTTGTTGTGTTATTTATACTATCACCATCAAGGCACTATCATGCACTAACCAAAACATAATTAAATTATCTACTTTAGTCAACACAATAGGCTATAATAAATTATTGTATTTATCTTGAGTATAAAATTAGTATTAAGGGATTTTTTCACTAAAGAGGCTTTATTTGAGAAGTGCACTTTTGAAACTAATGTATAAAAATAATTTTCAAATGCAAGAACCAATTTCATATTTATAGCATTTAAAAAAATTATCCTATAGTGTTGCTTTATTAACCCTTCATTATAGTTCTCATCTTCAATTACTTTTTGTGAAAAACAAGAAAATGAATTTATTGATGAATGAACATCAAAACATGTTAATTATGGTTGAATTTATTTGATCAAAACATGTTGGCATAATATCTAGATGTCTCTTTATGAGCCTATATAATTTCTTGACTATGTAAACCCATTTTAGAGAGGATTATACCATAATATATTATGTTTTCTCCAATTACTTATAATTTAGAATTGATACATGCTAAACATGCAATCTTCTAATTGTGTTATCTCATGTGGTTAAGAACTTGGTTATGACAAACATACTTATCTCCCAAATTAAATGGATTTTTTTTATTACAAATATTTCTCTTATGTAGATTCAATACTTCAAAATTTTATTTTCATCAATTGTATATTATTTTAAATGAGTAGAAATGGGAATAATATAATATTTAGTTTGAGTGATACCTCATACAAATGAGCTAGTCGTAGAAGCACACTTCTATCTTCAAGTTCCTGTTAGAAAATATACTTTATTAATAAAAAAATCCCAACATAATTATAAATTTAATATAATTTCACTTTGATTTATATCCTAATTACACCAAGAAAAATCACAAATAAATAGAATAAATGAAGTATTAAAAAACTAGTAGTTTATTTTGTTGTATTTGATTGTAAAAAACAAATATACTTGTATCTTTTATGCAATAAGTATGATCCAAAATCATCTAAAAACAATAACCTGGAGGGTGGTTATTGCAACATTGTTTGGTAGTGAGTAGTTTAGATCCATTGTTGTAAAACTAGAATGAGAAGCATTCCATTTTTGGGTCTCCTATTAGACAAAATGCACTAGTTATATCAATAAATAGTTCATAACAAAATTTCTCTTAAGTTAAAGAATTGGGTCAACATTTATAAATTTATTACCTCCTGTGAGAAAGCTAATAATAATGGGGAATATATTTTCTGTCCAGTAGTGCGACGCCATTGTGAACCACTTCCAATAGCATTGATGCTAACATAATAGGCACCTCTTACCTAGAAGATACAAAAATTGTATAAGCATATAATTACAACATATTATTCTTATATGCATAAATGAGTTGACAACTCAAAAATACTTTATAATACATCTCTTTCAGAGAAAGGTCGCCTTTAAAGTATAAGAGGATTCTAGTATTAATCTAAAACAAAATATTTCCCAATGAACATTATAAAAAATTGTTGTTGCATAAATATCATAGCCACATCATTCATTGTGTTAAGAATGGGTCTTTAGTTATATGTATTTTTTAAGGTTAATTCTAACAAGAACCTATTCCTCTATCAAGATCTATAATCCTTACTAGGAAATTTTGAGGGAAAGAGATGCCTCCTCTAGTTTGAGGGTATAAAGTTTATTACATTAGAAAAAATATGTTACAATTGAGACTATATTTGAAGTTCAAACTTTCAAAAGAAAAGTAGTTAAAAAGAAACACATTTAAAAAAAAATATTTGTATAAAAAGTAGCTAGTGAATTAAGGTGGCTACAACTTGCACAACACAAATAAGAAATCCTTATGAATGATGTCAAAAATTAATATATTTATTTTTTCCAAAAAAAAATTAAAACCTACAAATTTCAATCATAATCAATCAACATAAGTACTTTTCATACAATTAAGATAAAAATTATATTTTCAAAAGATAATCAATAATGTGTAATGTAAGAGCAATTACCACAAATCAATGATAATTTTTTTTCACTCTATATATATATATATATCTATTGTTTTCATAATAAAATTATCAGTCTATATATATCTTTTGTTTTCATAATAATAATAAAGATAATGTAGTAAAAATTAGTTATTTAACCATAAAGCCTAATTCTAAAATTCTAGTTCTTCCTTGTTCCATGATAAAACTCTATTTAAGTATTTCCTTGTCTCAAAATGTGGCTTAGTTTTTGTAAATTTGTTTGCCTTTAGATAGAATTCATTGTTTTGGATATAATTCATAATGGATCCCCTCAAGTCAAGATAATAAGTGATTTGTATTGAAAGTTAATACTAAATTAAATTAATGTGTAGATTACTAAATTTATTTTGAGCTAGAAAGAGAAGACATCGATGGTGAAAACTAAAATAATAAGACATTATGGAAATAAATGTGAGATGATATCTATCTTCAAATATGGCTTGGTGATGGACTTCCTCTTGCATGTAAAAATTGGGTTTGGTGATTAACAAGGTACTTTTATTTTTTAGTCTCTTAACTATTAAAGAATACCTTTTTCTCATTATTTTTCAAGGTCTCTTGACTATTACCAAGTGTTTGTAGCAAACATTTAGTTTTTAAACATTGGTTGATAAGAACCAACAAGTATTTCCTTATTTTAGATGTTACTACATGAAAATTAAAGTTATCTTAGGTTAGTTCAACTCTAAGGATATTCTTATTCTTTAACTTAAATTTCAATGCATTTGTTAAATTACATACCGTTAGTCCTTCACATTCTACTTCACAGATAATTTCATTAAGAGCTTCACCAACTCCTCGACCATCATCTTTGAGCAACCGCCTAATAAAGTACATGAAAATATTTTAGCTTTCAAAGTATGTGGTGGATCACACTAATAAATAAAATTAATCACAATATTTTCTTAAATATTATTTTATTGCATAGAAAAACATGATAAAATTTGTATTCCTTTACATATGTTGTATACAACTAAACCTGTGAAGCATTATTTCAAGTTGTCCATCTTGAATGCTCGAACCTCCAACAGCACGGTCAACCAAAATGGAAAATTCATTTTTTTCATCCATCATATACATCCCAAGATTAACCTACAAAATATTGTATAAAATTAAATATATGGTAAATATTTGGAATATAAAAAGGAAAACTCATCCAAATGTAAGATCCTATATAAAATGAAAGGGCTTGGTGAATTATAGAGTCAAATGCTTTTAAATATAAATGGCTTATTTTGATGTTTTAATTGAAGTTATTTTTAAAATTGGATTATAGTTTGGTGAAAATAATATTAGATTATGTTTTTGAAGTAAAGGAAAATTTTCAATTGATTGCTAAGATAGTATATTTTATTTTTGCAAAACCCAAAACAATATATTAGATCAATTTATAGGTGTGATATAAAACTAAATAAATAAATAAACATTGTATACAACTTTTAAGTTATCTATACTTAAGTATGTGTAGTTGTCATCACACCACAATGAAAATAAGAAACAATGTCTAACAAGTGCATGGCCTCTAAGATAAATTCTATGTAAATAAAGTATAAATTCTTATAAATAAATCAACTATACCAACATATGTTACATGCATAATTAATATTAAAATGAAAAATATGTTCAATGGTGAAATTTACATATTCATGTCCTTTTTATGTCTTGGGTTCATGATGATAGAGATGTCCTTTGTGCATTAATTAGTGTGTAAATATCATTTGGAAGTTGCAAAATGAAATTATCCTATATGAATCCCATCATTAATCATTACCAAAGATTGATCTTAATCATTGGATCTTCGATTCACCACCTATATCAAATTTTAAGGTTTAGAATTGATGGTTTGTTTCCATAGTTGTGGATTTAGACCCAAAATTTTAAAAATTCAAATTTAAACTTTATTTTTTTACCTTTTTTCTATCGACCATTATGAGGTAATTAAAATTAATATTATTTCAAATCACATATCAAAGCGGTGTACTATAAAACTAACCATAATTCATTTGAATAACCTAGCATCTAAAGAGTGAATTAGGAGATACATCTAGGAACTAGTACTTGGAGAATCAAGAAAGCTTCAAGGAATAAAAGAATCTAGCATTTATTTAGCATAATATCATTATATTAACATTGCATATCATCTTCTCAAGATTATATTGTGTAAATGTTTGTTGTCCTTGATCTTAGTTCATAGTCATTGAAATGGTCCATCTTGAGATTGATTGAGGAGAATATGATCCTTAGTAAGTCAAGTAAATTTTAGTCATCGAAATTCACCTAGTTTAGATCCACATAGAAAAATTCTAATATGTGGACAATGTTAGGTTTGTGCTTATTGAAGGACCTTTTGATAGCGAAGTTTTTGTTGCAACAACAATCATCTAAAAAACTTATTTTCTAATACCAAGGTGAATTGATTCCTGACATCTTCAACAGTAAAATCCTCCATTCAAATTTTCAACTAAATATTTAATTTTGCATTTATTATTTATAATTCTAACTTATTTATCATAGGCTAATCATCATGTAGTTTTGATAAATATTTGGCTAACCTTGATTATTTATGTAGTGGATTTAGCCATATAAAACTATACAAAATATTATCTTATTAATAATATTATAAACTAAAAATAATGGGTTATATCATATAATTAATTATGAATGAATGAGGTAGGAAGTATGAACTAAGAGTGAAAGGAAGTAAGGTATGTGGAAATGCTTCCTAAACTAACCATAGATGTGATTATTGTATAGTTTTAAGATCTTTACAATTACATAAAAGAGAAACATATATAAACATTATCACAATATGAGGGTTTACATTGGGAAAACCTTTTCTAAAGAAAAACCCTACTCTCCAAAAGCAAATCCACTTGTATTATTCAACAAGAACCATAGTTTTTGATTAGAGGTAAAATAGGTTTTGAAGGGACCCTGAAACCCTTTACAAAAAAGAGAGTTGCTTCAAAAGATAAGCACACAAATCAACAAACAGCCAACAAGCAGCAAACCATAAGCAAAACAACTGCCAAAAAAGGAGTAGAAACAACAATTACAGATTCTTTAGAATATTATCAGCCTCCATATTGCTTTCAATTATCTTTTGATGCACGTGGGAGGCTAGGTGGGCTCCCCCCCTCTCTTCTCTGCATTGGCATGCTAGGAGGGTTGGTTGGGTGCTACGGTGGTGGAGTGGAAGGGAAAAGGGGGATGGTGAAGGGTGTGACTAGGACGTTGTTCATGTGGCATAGGTGCCAATTTTCTTTCCTTGAGTTCGAGGTGGTAGTAGGCATTATTACCCAGAGGTTGTTTAATACGAATTAAACTCGACACGTTTGGAAGGTTGTCATTAGTAAGGGTGACGGTAGATAGGTACTTGGCAGTAATTGAGTTGAAGTGTTTAAGTTGGAATTTTAATGTTTTTTCTTTCATTCATCTACAGTGCTAGTACTAGTTAGAGGTGGTGTTCATCGCGATTTTTGTGTGTACTAGTGGTGGCACTCATGACGAAGTGCTCTCACTTTTTCATCGAGGTCTCTATGGATGGAGTGGCAAAGGTTGGGGCGGACACACCAATCTCTCTGGAATCGAAGGCTAGACAAGCCTCCTTTAGAGAAATCAAAGACCAGCATCTAAAGCAGATTCTCACAAACGGGGACCCTCTGGTCTTGGTGGCGACAAAAATGATCCTGGGAGCTAGTCATTTGGCCAACAAGGAATTCAGAAGATACAACCTTCACATCTCTTCTCGGTTCCTGGCTTCTCTTCTGGATAACGGGGTGTCTAAGGCCGAGGCCAAATTGTTGTTGGTAAAGATGTTTCGAAAGGACCTGGTGGGTGGCTTAGATGAGGTGTTGGGATTTGTTGTGGAGGGAAAAGGTGTTTGAAGGCCGTGTGACCTCAAAAATATTTGAGACTCAAACGAGGTTGTGAAATTATTTCCATTCCTTCTCGACTTGTGCGGCCCGGTGTTGAGTAGGCACAAAATGGTGGTGGTAGTGGCTATCAATTTCTTGAAGAAATTCTTCAGTCTGTTGGCGGGGGGAGGTGTCGAGTGGGTAAAGGACTTTGAATAATTTTCTACTTTAAACAATTTTATGTGAATTCTCTTTCCTATTGATGGTGGTGTTGGTAGTTAGTTGGGTTTCGTTTCTCGGGTTCAATGGTGTTCTCACTATGCGGGGTTTATAGATTCGGCCTGTTAATGGCCATTTTGACAAATTTTGGGTGTACGGGGTTATGTTTGTTTACAGTTGGGGCCGAACCCTCATGGGTTTTTGGGTTTGTAGTTGGATTTGATGGTCGGGCTGTTGGTTTTGGTAGGCTGGTTTTCTTGTTTTCACTTGTCTTTGGTTTTTTTGGTGTAGGTTGGGTCAGGATTTGATGGTGGAATCATTACCTGTGTTTAAAAATGATTGTAATCTTCCTTAATTAATATATAAATCATAACTTGCGTATCAAAAAAAAATTATCTTATGATGCACATCCATTACTTCAAAAATATCTTTGGCAGATACCCTAGCTTTCAGCTTAGTTTTATTGCGGGTCCAAGTACAGGGCCCCATTTTACTTACCTCTTTAATCAAAATACCAGGAAACCCAGCAACATTCCCAGCAACAACCTTACCATCCAAAGCTTCCTCCATCCACTGCCCATTCCTAGCAGCGTCCTTACCACCTGAAGCTTCCTTCATCCACTGCCTCACCTTCTCATTGAGGATAGTCAAACATTTCACTTCATTCCTCATAAAAAATTTGGTCACATCCACAACCTTGTCCAATTTTAGATTATCCCGTTCCATTTTCTCTTCCAAGGCCACAATCATCTTTTCAAAAATTTGCTTCAACTTTAACATTTCATTAGCAACAATCTTTAAAGCATCAAAAAGTTGGTTAATTTGAGCCTGTAGAGAGGACTTTGAAGATTCCCCAGCTTTACTCACAACCCCATGAACCTTCACATTGGTCATATTTAGTTCATGGAAATCCCATTTAAATAGCCTAAATAGAGAGATAGAACCCTCCTTCACCAAGCCCAAAACATTAGGTAAATCCTCTTGGTTAAAATTGAACACATCCGCTTCAACCTCCTAGGAGTCACTACTCACATTTTGACTATCAATCACCTCTTTCCCTTTTTCCCCAGCAATCGACATTTGTATTTTTCAAAGAGAACTCACAATTTCATCAACAACAGTGCCCTCCCTTTATTCTACATCTTCAGCCCTTGTTCAGGCATATCCATGTTATCCTGCCCACCATCAACATTTAGAGGTGACTCAACACCAATCTACTCCTCCTGGATAGGACTTCTAGTCTGCTTATCCATCTTGCTACTCCTGCCCTTCAAGCCCTTTTTTCTCTTAGACCCAAACATAGGGGGCATCCCAATATTTTCCCCAACAACAACTTTCTTCCCTTTTATCAGGGCAGAGGATTAACCCTTCCCAATTTTACAGGGTTTTTCACCAACCATCTCATCACTGCAAGTATCATACTCTACAAAAAAAGGGGTGGATTTACCTTTCTTACCACCCTTAACAGGAGCAAGAGGCTCTGAATAGACTTCCATTGAAGCCTCCAAGTCAGGTTCATAATCATCATCCACTTTCGACCCGGTCTCATACTCCAAATCTAATTTCTTTCTCTTACCTTTAGGAACCTTCTCAGGGTGCTTAGGAACCACATAGCACTTGGCATAATCTGAAATGAAGAGAATTAAGACAAAATGAAGCATAGGATTTTTAGGATTATGCTTGTGATCCTCAATCCCACATTACAAGGACGCCAACAAATAGAAAGGAAAAGAAACTTTATTCTTGTACCTAAAGTGGTTTAGAAAGGATTGATAAATGACCTAGAGTTATATAACTCATGAGTTCATTTGTGACATCTCCCCCACGAGCCTTGATAGAACTACGGTAGTAACCACCACATTTAGCTCGCTCCAACTTCTTTTTTTCATCATCTTTAAAGAAAATCTCCAGCACGACATTGGACTTCTTCTTGTCTCTATACATTTTCCTTCCCTCAGTAGAAAGACCCGTGATACCAGCAATAAGGTCTTCATTTATGTCAAATTAAATTCCACCTAGCTTAAGAACCTTGTTATGTTATCCCTTAACAAACAACTTTGTCACCTTCAGATCATTCCCGTGGAGTCTCTCAATATACGACATAATCCCACCCAACTGCAGTCGTTCCCACACTTTAGACTTGGATTTTAGGGTATCACAAGAGAATGGCTCGGCCCTATTCCTTTCTCCGCCCATGATCATAGATGCAACAAAAACCAGTAGCTTGAGAAATTTGCAAAAAATGAGAAGAATCCTCGAGAAAAAGGTAAAGAATAACCCACAATCTATGTGAAAATGGCAAGGTGGCAAAAGGTAATTATTATTCTTAAAGGTCGCCCCATACGGATGATTTTCAAATCATCAAAAACCCAAGCAAGATCCAATTTGGAATCACACCAAAGGGTAACCTGTCATGTGATCAGGCTAATGTGGAAAAAGTTCATTATGAAACCAATGCCCTCCTTAGCATTTTTGGATATCATTATGTTGTACCCCAAATTAAAAAAAATTGCTACACTTAGACATTTTGAAGAAATGAGTAAAATCCTGTTAAATTTGTCAAAAAGGTCAAAATTTGAGAGTGTGTGTCTTGCATGAGGGGTACAAACGTGAAATTTCCAAAATCTAATGACCTGGGTCTGCTCAGAGTGACCTAATCTACAAAACCCAGATCTCAGTTTTTCATCCCTACTTTTTAAGAAAATTGCTATTTTTAGAAATTAGTAACTTTTTCTAGGTTTCTTTTGAAACGGATACTAACAAAATTTTCTAAAAATAGAAAAAAAATTAAAATAGGAAGTTGGTCCATTAGGGTTCAAACTAATTTTGATTGGCTCAAAATACTTCCTCATCAGGCCGGTGCAATCAGAATCAAGAAACAATCGGTTTTTCCCTAATGGGTCTATTTTGCTTTTTCAATTTCAAAAAGCATTTCAGGAGCTTCAAAAGTCATCAATGGAGGTTAGTCAACTGCCAAGTACTAGAGTCAACGTTTGAGCATTAAACAGAAGATGAGTTGAAGAACATGCATGAAGAATGAAGGACAAAAGGTGAAAACTACTGAAAATATTCTAACACTGCTTGTCATGGGCGCCCTAGGAGAGAATAGGCGCCCATCTTTTTAGGGCATCAAATGATCGAATTAGGGTTTGAGCTCCCAGGTAAAGTTGCTCAGTTTCCTCCCAGCTCTGCAACGAGTCTGGCTGCGCAGTCATCAGATCATCCAGTCGCCCAAGATTCAAGATCAAATAGGGAAGTTTCAAACAGAATGTAGAATGAAAATCTTGAAAATGTTTGAAAATTGTCAAGTCTGGGAACTTTGGGCGCCCTAGGTGCCCAGGGGTACCCAAATTTTTGAGGGGCCTAATCCAATAGTTAGGGTTTGCTAAAATGCTCAATCTCTCCAGAATTCAAACAGCTTCGCAACAGTGACTTCATTCGAGCATCAAATTGGTTAATCTCCAACAAATCCAGATCAAAGCTGAAGGTACAAAATGAAGATTCAAGTCTAAAGATGAAATCAAGCAGAAAATATTCTAAGTCTGGAGCAAATGGGCGCCCCTGAAGGAGAAAGGCACCCAAGATTTTAAGGGCTTAAATAGATGAATTTTCTAGTGAAGCCTCCAACGCAACTTCGTCAGATTTGATCAGGCTTTCCAACAAGATCTCCAGCACATCAAATGGAGTTGGCAGTCGCCAGATGCAATAGGCGAAACAGAGGTCTCGACAAGAGCCAAAGCCAAGAGCAAGAAGAAAACACAGTAAAATTGACTAAGTTTGGTCAAGTTGGGTCCCCAGCTTGCCAAGGGCGCCCAAGCTTTTGGTGCCTTAAATTCAACTTTCTGACAGAGTGATCTCTAGAAGACCCCTATTGGAATCTTCTTAGCTTCGCGACGAGCCCAGCCATTAGTCAATCCAACGCCCGAATCTCCAGATTCGACAGGATCATCTGGAGAAGAGTCAATGAAGAAATATTAGAAAATTTTCTAAGTCTGGTGAGTTTGGGCGCCCCTGGTGAAGAAGGGCACCCAAACTTTTGAGGTCTGAAATGATAAGATTTGCCAATGCAACCTCCAAGATCGCCTTGTTTGATTTAGTTAAGCTATCCAACGAAGTAGTCAGCTAGTCAATTTGATCAGCGTAGCTCCCGAATCAGGATTTCATCAGAAGATCAAACGGAAAAGGAAGAACTTGAAAATCATAAAAATGGCTAACTCTGGACAAAATGGGCACCCCTAGAGGAAATAGGCTCCCATGAATTTGAAGGCCAAAATGAAGTTTTTCGCCAGAGACGCCTCCAAAACAATCTTCTCAGAATCAGTCAGGCTACGCAATGAATCATCCAGCTCGTTCATCGGATCAATCTAGAAGCCGAAGATCGAGGTCAAAGTAGGGGGTCAAAATTGTGAAAAGTCAAAAATTCCTTAAAAAATGGCTAATTTGGAGAAAGTTGGCGCCCCTAGCCAAGAAGGACGCCCAACTTACAACGCCTTACTGAAATTTTCAAAATTTTCAAAAGATTCAAAATGGCAAGAGGAAGAGAATGTCTAAGTTCATTGAACCAGCTGATTTTAGGGTTTTGAAGATAAAATCAATAGAAAGCAAAGTTATTTCAAACCCTAAATCTATTTAAGACATCTCTTCAATGCAAAACTCGTCATTATTGAAGGTGGCGTCCAAAGGAGAAGAGTGGAGTAGCAGATTTGAAGTTATATTTCATGATTCAAGAACTCAAGTTTGTTGATTCTTCATCAAATTTTTCAAACCGGTAGCATAAGGCCTTGCTTTTTCATTCTTTTTCATCCAGAAGATCAAATTTTTTAAGAAGAAAGCCAAGATTTTCAAGCCATATGGGTCTTGTCATCTCATTCTTCTAAAGAATTTTCAATAAATTTTCTCAAGTTGCAACAGCTGCTTTTTCTTTGCATGTCAGTGAAATCTTCGGTGTTTTCAAATTTGTTCATCTGGGTCCTCTCAAATTAATCTTCTGAAGAAAACCCATATCATAGCTTTTTTCAAGAAAATTTCAAATCCTAGGGTTGGCTGCTTTTTTTATTTTCAAATCTGATCAACTGGGTCCATTTCTAATTACATTTTGAACAAAACCCAGTGCTAGCTTTTTTCGTGAAAAATTGAAGAAATTAGGGTTTGCTACTTTTTCAGTCTAAAATCAAAATTTTCAAAAATGAATGATCTAGGTTGTTTGCAACGAAATTTAGAGCAAAACCCATATCTCAAAAAAAATTCAAAAATTTTGTCCGTTGGAGGAAGAAAAATCAACATTCTAAAAATAGTAAGTTGTTCAAAACTTGTCTGAACCTAGGTGAGTTTAAAGTCATTCTTCAAGGTTTTTGAAATGGAATACACTCCCAATGATTTCAAGACCAAACTAGCTCTCTACCATGATTTCATCAAAATAGTTGAGACGGACTTGCATCACATCAAGCCGGTGTTTGATCTACACGCTTTGAGAGAGCAGGCAACACTACCATCAGAAACTTGGGGCACTGGACTTCTTGCAGCAGCGTTCCTATATCAATCAGAGTCTCGAGTTCGTAATTGCTTGCATCAAGCATTACAACCTGGCTACAAGGGAGATTCAATCAGTTGATGGCAAATTGATTTGCAGTTTGAAGCCTGACATGATCGAAAAATGTTTCTCCATTCCCCCTTGGCCTGAAAGTGTCACTATCTCAAAGGGCGAATGTGAGAGGATATGGGAAATGCACAAGGACAAGTACAGTAAGAAGATTTCACAAAGGTGGATGAAGGAAAAACATAAGACTATGCCTATGAACGTCGGGCGAGGAGAGTTCAAGGATGAAGTTGCTATCATAATCACCCTGTTCAACAAGGTAACTGGATCAGAAAATGCTACCAAGTTTCAGCCTTGGATGTTCTACGCTATACCCTATATCATGAAGAAGACTGAGTTCTATGATTAGGCCGCCTTGATCAGTGACAGCCTCCATCAACAGATAATGAAATATTTCTAGATTCATGAATTCCATATGGTTTCTTACATAGTCTACTTAGTGGCCTATCAAGGTCAATTCAGAGGGTTGAACATTGATGGATCGCTAAGCGTACAACATGTCTACAACTACTATCCTCAGTTGGAATTCACGAAGTCATTGCATCACTACAAGAGGGTGAATGAGGCTTTCTTGATGTACACAGTGCGGGACCTGGACAATGAATTTCACGTTTGTATCTCTTCAAATTCCAGGACAACGATGGTGGAATGGGAAAATTGGTTCATACAATTTCCTATATTCACCTATCTCAGAGTCTATGGCTTTTCAGGCACCCCACTCATGCTACCAAGGTACCCATCAGATGAAATTGTCTTCATGGAGTTCTTAAGGTAGGCACATGATGTCCACGCGTTCTTGAGGAATAGAAAGAAACCCACCCTCAATTTTCCATTGGGAATGGGAATCTATACATGCAAGACAACAACAGATGCTAAAACCATGGGAGGTGAGTTAGACAAACTTGGTATCAAGCCTTACAGTGACAGATGATCGTATGATCCTCATGGCATCTACGCTGCTCGACTTGAGAGAAACTATGCTCACATATCTACCCTTGAAGATTTTTGGGCCAATTGCATAGATGAGTTCGAGGTGCAAAGGCGTAGTTACAGTAGGCTCACTCTTCACCAAATGAAAGACTGCTTATCATAAGACATTGAAGGGCTATCAGATGATGATGAGGATGTGCTTCTCCTGATGTATGCCCAAAAGTGAATTGAAGATCAGCCCCTTCCTCAAGTCAATTAGGCTAATAAGGAATCCCTCCCTATCGAAGAAAGGACAAGACAAGTCCTTGAACATAGCAAGGTCTTCCTGGTTCTCAAAAGGAAGAAGTCCATACCAGCAGCAGAGCCGCCAAGGGTACAACCATCACTTCCCTCCTCTTCCAGAGCACAATGAAAGGGAAAGGTGCAATTCAGTCTCAAGATGGTGTGAAGGGCAGCAAGGTCGATCAAAAATGTAAGGAGGCTAGACTTCTCAAGTATAGTCATACAGGAGCCATCAATGGTTGAAGCAGAAGCTCCTCCAAAAGAGCCTATACCTCAGAAGGAGACAGAAGAAGCACCCGTAGCACACGATTCCATGCCACTGACAGGGTCTTCACCGATCCACATTGACCTAGATATTGAAGATGATGAAGAAATTACAATTGTACCTCCCAAGCAAGTTAGTAAAGATACTATTGTTTCTTGGCTTGAGAGCTCCTTGGGAAGGGTAAGAAGAAGACCTTCATATCAGGTGAATTTTGATGACCTTGATAACATCTATCAGTAACCTCCTAAGAAGAAAGCAAAGAAGCAAGTTCACTTTGATAGGAATCCTAATGGTGAGATAGTCATGGAGACTGCAATACCCCCAGAGGACAAGAATAGAGATGAATTTGATATGGATGACTTCGTGATGGTCAAGGCTAATCTTGGTAAAAATACTAGACATGCAGATGTCAGTTTGTTTAGAGTTGTGTCTGAAAGCCTTCAAGAAAGAGTGCTCAAGGATGGAGAAGACAAAGCATCCCTCAAAGCTGAAATATGACAACTTAGGCTCTTCATTTCAAACCTTGTCCAGGGTTCTTCACAGGCTACTTAGTTGCTGCCCCAGGTTTTAGAGACACCAGCTGATCATCATCAGTTGAGACAACTGGTCATTTTTGGGAAGGAAACTCAAGAGTGGATCGAGAGTTTCATTGTCAGAGGAAAGGAGATCTTAACATAGATGTTTCAGTTGAGAGACAATGCTCATGAGCTGTGTCAAGGTATTCAAGGGTTTGAAAAGTCAATGGAAGAGGTAAAACCAAGGAATGAAATCATCATTGTTGATCTAGATACAACCTATGGTTCAGTGGTCTAAAACAAACACAAGAGGCAGATCCTTGCTTGGAAAGAGCGTCATGTCTTCAAGGTCAAAACCTATGAGAGGATATCTGAGGAGTTTATTACCTACAGACAAAGGGTGATCGAAGCTCTTCTTTTCATCCAAGAGTTTGTCACTGAGATTCCTTCTTGATATAGTCTTGAAGATGGTTCCTATGTCAGACTCAATGAAGTGCAAAATCAGTTTCAGAATGTTGTTCGTAGATGTGATGGCAGCAATTCAGTTGGCGGGAGAATGAGTCATATTTCGATGATGTTAGCAAAGTTTGAAAAGGTGGTCAATGAGGTTGAAGATTTCCTGAGATCAATTGTAGATGGAGAGGATATCTTAGAAAAGCGCAACTTTGCTATTGATGGTATAGATGCATCGAATTGGGACACAATTTCCAGCTTTCTAGCAAATGTGGTTGAGATCTAAAGCTGCTTTCTTCCAACTTTCTTTCTATTCTTAGAACAATTCTTATCCATTCTTTAAGAAGAGAAAGAAGATAAATTGTAATAGTTGGCATTTCCTTTTTTTTTGCTTTCTTAGGTGTTAGTTGTTATCTTCTTTCTAAATTTAGAAATAAAGCTTGCTTGCTGAGCAAGCCCTAGATTGTGAAAGCAAGGAGATTTTAGGATTCCCTACTCCTCTACTTTCCTATAAATAAGAGCCTTTGCTCATTAGTTTTCTTTAACCATGCTAGCGATAAAAAAACGCTGAGCCTAAGTGCCTTCTATTTGTTATTCAGTGTTGTTCAATTGTGTTTATGATAACGAATTGTTGAGTCTCTTTTAGCTAATAAGTAGTTGTAATTGTTGTTCTCTTTGTGTAAGAACAAGATTGCAAGCCTCTTTAGCTGCAATTTCTTGTTCCGTGCATGTGTTTAGTATAATCTTTGTTCCAGAAGTTTGAGAAATAAAATCATGCGCCTCCTTTGCCTTGGTATGACATCTCAATTTCTGTTTATTGTGTTATGCTTTCATGAACTTAATTTTAGATTACATTGAAAGTAAGTAGGTGTATGTTGGGAAAGAGTTTATTGAAGCACTTTGTCAGAGAATCAACCTTGTTCATTTCTAATTCTCTTGCTTTGTGTATTACTTGAGATATTAGAAACGTCTTTAGCTTAAGTTAGTCATAGTTGGAATTCTTAATCATAAAATCTTAGATGCGGCGTTTGTGTTTTATAAACCTTGTGCTCTAGCTGAAACAAAAAGATAGGAAAATTAGTTTCAATTTACTTTCTTTCACACCATCAACAAGAGGGAGCTTCCCCTCCTAATTTGAAGAGCACTTTTACTCTGCATAGTTGTCTGTTTCAAATTCACATTCCAGAGGTGAGAATTTAAATGCCAACACATTATTTGGAAAAAAAAGGGAATCTATAGGAAGGGGATCATCCTCATCCCAAATCCTATGTACAATAACCCCAATGTTAGCAAAAACATCTGCTAAACCATTATCCTCTGATGGCATGTCTTGCAGTTCATAGTGTAAAAAAAACTCACAAATATATCAAACTCAAGTGATTCCTTACAGATTTGTACAAATCAAACTCACAGGGATGTCAAATTAAGAACAACAGACTAGTATTTGATCTTATACATTCAATACAAGAAGAACAAATGTAGTCTTTAACTCCCAATGGCTCCAGACGATTATAAACAGTTTAATCACTGAAACAACATTCCATCCATTCTACAAGGGCTTACATTACACAACACATTTGGCCTCAATGTTTGGCCTGATTACATACAATATCATCGATTATCAAATGATTTTGACTCTCCTTCCAATCAAGCAATGTCACTATTTTTTTGAATGACTCCCTCCTTCCACCATCGGTTGCCTCTCAATATCCCAACCCCTATTCTCCTTTAGCATCCAACTCCTATTTCGATGTCCATTCCTCTTCAAGTACTCATTGATTCTTCCCAATTGTCGACCAACAACAATTATCTCATTTGCTAACTATGTATTTTCAAGAAGATTCGACCATGAAGCTTACAAAACATTATGAATAAATCACACTAAAACAAAAACTAAATCTACCAAACTAAAAGAAAGAAATAAAACCAAAAATGGAGATGAAAGATGAGAGCGATGCCTTGCATCACCCTCTCTGAAAATATGTGATATATAGAATTCATCAAAGGAATTCAATTTATCAACCACATCCAAAATTAATTAGGGATTCAACAGCCATGAGGAGGGAGTAGAATTCTTCAAGTTATTAATAACATTTAACGAATCCCCCTCTAACCAAACCTTCTTGAAACTTTTAGATTGAGCAACCTTCAACCCATGATAGACAGCTAAACAAAAACCATAGTTACAATATAGTCAAGGCTATTTATTTTACAAAAGTATCAACAACATACAATTCTAGAATGATTTTGACAGCATAATGGTACCTACAAGTTAACCATACAAACTACAAATTAGACATTGGAAAACCTTCTTAAAACTTTTAGATTAGTTATTGGCACAAAAAAAATGATGTCAAACAAGACTTCACTCTTTATATAGTAATTTTTTTTTTTTTCCTTCAATTTTTTGTTTGTGTATTTATAAGATAAAACTTTAGTGCATGGATTTATTTTTTCTCAATTTTGATAAATATATTTTTTCAAATAAATATTAAAATGTGTGTATATTGAAAACACAATTGTTCTCATGGGATGACATCTTTTGTCTTAACTATTTATCTAAAATAGAAAAAGATTATACCATCTTGATGTAGAATCTTTTATCTAGTGCACCATATTTTTTTCTATTTTTTTAATAAATTTTAGTGTTTTTTCTTGATAAGATAATCAACCTTATATTTTGGTGCCAATAACTTACTTTTAGTAAAAATAAAATATCAAATATCAAATATAATTAAAATATTATAATCTATATATATTTGAAAACCACACTTATAGATCTACAAAAGGGATTTTTTATATTTTTTCAAAAATGTTATTTACATAAGTAGGAGTTGTTGAAACATCGAGTTTTTTGAATAATTTTATTTTTTGGTAAATTGGCCTCAAAGTGGTACTGCATATGCATTTAGTGAGCATTTTTATTTGTAAAATTTGTGGCCATATCTAACTTATCTACAATGAATCTAGCTAGATCATATGTTTGACCAAAATTGATTTTTAGTTAGAAATACTTAAATTCACTTGTGTTGATAGGTTAGCCAAAAGTGTGACACAACTTTGTACTTTTACCTTACTAGATGTCTTGTTGTCAATATTTCTAGCCCAATTTGAATCCACAAATCCATGAAGTCACTAAGTGTCAATCCTATGTAAAATTACCATGATTAAAGATGGATTACTTTAAGTTACCTCACAAATATCTAAAGACCCTCTTTATTACATCCTAATGTACTCATTTAGGATTACCCATGAAATGAATAAGGAATCCCATTGATTGGGAAATGTCTATTATTGTGCAAACCATAACATATATCAAAATCCCAACTATACTACCACAATATATTTTTCTCATATCCTCCATTTCACTAGGAGAAGTTAGAAATTGTTGGACTAATAACTTAGTCCCTATAAAAATAGGAGCGTACAATGGTTTGTAAGCTGACATGTTGAATCTCTCCAATATTGAGTCCACATACTTACTCTAGCCTAACCAAAAGAAACCTCTAGCTCTATATATTTTGATCTCCATCCCCAAGATGAAACCAATTTCCCTTAAATACTTTGTCTCAAACTATGTTGAAATCTAAGACCTCCATTTACAAATCATATTCTTCTCATTACTAAAAATAGCATATCAACAATATATAGTGCAATAATAAGGAAGAATTCAACATCTATCTTATATTAGATGCAATGATTTGATTTAGATTTCATAAATCCCAATCCTGACACAAAAGAATCAAACTTTTGGTATCACATCCTAGGAGATTTATTTTTACCATACAAAGAGTTCTTCAATTTACAAGTTCATCTTTTTTACATTTTTTAATGTAGTATTCTAAATATGACATATAAATATCCTCCTCCAGATCAACATGAAGGAAATTTATCTTGACATCCATTTGCTCAAACTCAAGATCAAACATTGTTAAAATAGATAATAAAAAATGAATGGATGCTAGCTTAGAAACTACAAAGAAAATATCATCACAATTAGTTCCCTCAACTTGGGAATATCCTCTTGTAATTTGCCTCACTTTGTGCTTTTCAACACTATGATTTGAACCAATTTTATTTTTGAATGCCCATTTTCATTCAACATATTTACATCCATCAAGGACACTATGTCCAATGTGTCATTTTTCTTCAATACAACCATCTCCTCATTCATGGTCATTTTCCAAGACTGCATCTTTCATATCCATAACCTCCTTTATAGTCTTAGCCTCATCAATGTTAGTAATCAAATAAAAAAACATCTCTAATTAAGAGTATGCCTATCTAGTTGATGTTTTTGTTGAGTGGATCACCATAATATCTAAGGTGGAGGTTTTCGCTCTTATTTGGAGCTCTCTAAACAATTTGAACTATCTTCCTCATTATATCCTTCATGGGCTTCTAGTTCAACTTCGTCAATCTTTGGGGTAGTTGAATGTCATCTTTCTTTTCATCCTTTTTTTGGTTGTAATATAATGAAAGAAGGTTTAACATCTCTAAATATAACACTTATTTTATATAAAACTCTCTTGTCCACAAGATCCCAACCCTTTTGCACCAATACCATAACTAATAGAGATACATTTTACAACCTTACTCTCCAATTATGACCACTTCTCTGTGGACACGTGAACATATACCTTGCGACAAGAGTCTATGCAATGTATCAATGAAGGCCTTACTTGATGTAGGAGACCAATTTACCAAGTAACAAGATATGGTAACCACTTCTACCCTAAATTTTTGTTTCAATCCATCACAACTAAGCATACTCCTAGCCCTCTCCATTAATGTCCCCTTCATTCTTTCTATAACTCCATTCTATTGATGGGTGTACAGAGTTGTCTTATACCTTTTTATTCTAAAATCCTTGTAGAACCTATCATAATTTGTTGAACAAAACTCACCACCATTATCAGTCCTCAAAATGTTAATCTTTTTACTAGTTTGATTCCTTGCATGAGTCTTAAACTCCTTAAAACAACTAAATACTTTATATTTACTCCTAAGGAAACATACCCATGTCCTTATATTGTAATCATTAATGAACAAAACATAATAAATATAATTTAAAATTGAACATTAACAAGACCAAAAGCATTGGAATGTATTATTCCAATATCTCATAATATTTATGAAAACTAGAATAAAATTGAACATGGTTTAATTTTCCATAAACATAATATTGCAAAAACTAAACTCAAGGTTAAATTCATTTAACCCCTCAATAAGGCTTTTATTTTTCAATGTCCTTAGACCCTTCTCATTAATGTGACTCATTCTTTAGTGTAATAACATAGTTTCTCTATATGAAGCTTTATCTCCAAAGCATGAGAAACCTTTGGTACAAAAAAATCATGACCATCAAAAGTGGATGCAACACTCATCTTTTTTGTTGGTTCCAATGGTTAAGGTGAATAATATGTAGATCTCTTCACCACAAGGACATAAGAACTATTATATCAAACCATGCATGTATCTAGTTGAAATAGAGTGCTTATCTAAACACCCTTAGTAAGCACCGTAACATTGTTGGTGTAACATTACCTTCATTTACGAGTTTTATTTTACCCTGTGTAGATTAATCTTGCTTTTTTACCCTATGTAGGTTAATCTTTCTTAGGTGGCAACTTGCTTAGGTGGCGAGTTGGTTAGAGAGAGATATCTTACAAAGATTGTTGAGAAATTTGAATAAACCTTTCCCTCCAAAATTGGGAATTCTATTTGCTCATTTCTCTTATATATCCACCTCAATTCTTAATGCAAATATAACTTTTTAGCCTGCAATTTCATGTGATATTGTTGTTGTCAAACAGATTGCACCCGAATGCTTGAATGATTAAATTCAACAATCTATTGAAACATGGGAACTATCTTCAGGCTGTGGGTATTCCTATGGCGAAGATAGACCTCCAGATTCTAGGTTGGTTCCTATATGATAATCAATTAGGTAATTGAAACTTTGATGGAAAAGGGAAAAACTTAATCTAATGCAAAACTGGAAAAACTGGACTGTGGTGATGCACCTATTTGATTTAAGAAAATAGATTAACTCACAACTGATTCATCATGAAGCTTACTTTCACAATTCATATTGAACAATTTAACTGCATTAATGATTCACAGACAGGCCTGATAATTCATTCTTTATGAAGGAAGAATTTATTTTCACAACATAAAGATATGGATATACTTGAGACACAATTTATGACTTGCAACAAAGATTGTTTCATCATGTACATGCATTCATGAATGTTGATAGAAATTTAAAGGTTCTGATATCAAACACATTAAACTTGTATCCAAAACATTCACAAAACAAGACACCTGAATCTAAGAAGGATAATATTTAACTTGCAATGATAAGAGAAGGAACACTCTACAAATGATACTCCAAGATAACTTGTAAAGCCTATAAAATTGTATTAATGTAAAAAGTTGAGTTACATGATAACTCACTTTGCAGAGTGCAAAGGCTGAAAAACAAGAACTAGAGGAAAAAGATAAACTTTTTCCAATATATACAATGAGAGTGCACTCCAAAGTGCATGAAAAAGAAACTGAAAGTCAATTTCAGTGAGAAAATGATAACTCCAAGGAAAATTCCGAGCAAAAATAAATATCCCTGAAAAGAAGACTTCAACTCATGCAAAAATGAGTGTATGATGATCCAAACTTGAGGTCAACTCATAACTAAACTGTAGAGCAGGTCAACTCATAATTGAACTGTAGAGCACTCAAACTGTACTAAAAGTCCCTAAAAAAATGGGCCCAAGCATGCAAAAATCATCTTGTTTCTATCAATCCGCCCATGAGAACTGAAACTCCATCTCCGTATTGTGCATGATTAATCTTCAGTTGATAATTTGATGTGAAACTGAAGTAAAGTGCCAAAAATTTCCATAACTCACATGATTAACTCGTTCTCCAGTTAGCTTTACTTGCATTCTTTCATGGATTTGAGAAGAACTTCATTTAATTAAATATTAAAAATAATTATCAAATAATTATTTTAATATTTTTACAACTGGTACTAACTTCTCTTCTCTTGTCTAAATATTAAAGTAATAACAATATTACTTTTAATATTTAATTGAACATTAAATACTTTTTTTTTAAATTCATGCAAGAAAGTCAAAGAATACTTTGAAATCAGCCTAAAAAAAAAATCACGAGCTCCTTATTTCATTATTAGGTCAATTGACCCTAAGAGTCAAGACCACAATGATAATTAAAATGAAATGATTATTTGGAAAAAAAATAGAGTCAAAAATTAACTCATCAGTGAAAGGCTCTTAGTAAAAAGCATTGAACCCTAAAATTCATTTCATTTTTTGCATTTGAGTTTGCAGAAACTTCACGAAGACTGGCCGCCGACCTGGGTAGGGTTTGAAGCTCAAACCTCTACCATTTCTTGTTGTTTCTTTGATATTTTCCTGAAGATTTCAGGCGTCAAACAAGGTAAGTCCTCCATATGTACAAATCTAAGCATTCTTGTGTTTATCTTTGAAGCATTTTTTGAGCATTCAAGTCGCGGCTGTAACAATTTTTCTAATATATTTCTCTGTGATTTACTTTTTTGTCGACTTCTCAACTTCTTGGCCACCATTGAGAGTATTGCATAGGAAAAAGCAAGGAGACCCACGCGAGTTATGTGTATTTTCTTCAGAAACAAAGAAGGTAAGTTTTCTTTGTTCAAATCTTTGTATTATTTGCATACTAGAGATTGCAACCATTACCTTAGTATCCTTATTTTATTGCACTTAATGAGATAACAACTCATTAAGGAATTATGTCAAACAGTATGGTGCCTAGTCTATGCTTTCATTTTTGCTCATAAAAATGCATTTGATATATATACTGTGCACATTTCCATCATTATGACAGGCTGCGGTTTTCTTTACCTTGAATCCATTTGGGTTTCCTTTCTAAACCACGAGCTTCAATACATTCAATCTGGGTTTTTGTTGAACAAGTTGTGGCAATATTTTCTCCATTTGCAAGAGAAATCTGGGCTTTCATTTTTTATTTTGTATGCTAATTATACTGTTCTTTGTCATCAACCATTTAGATTATTGTCCTCTCATTGCAAACAATCAGTCCCCTTGCTTTGCCCTTTGGTTGTCACTGAGTATGTGTACCTTTCTTTCACATTTGTATGTTACTTATGGCGACCTCCATTTACTTCATTGTCATTTCATCTACTTTGCAAAAAACTAGGAATTTGAAACCCTAGGACATTGAAATCTCAGGCCATGAATGCATATTGTATTCTTTTGGTTTTGCAATTCATGCCCTATTTTCCATTTTACCTTATGTTGAGAATGCTAGATATAGGTATGATGCATTAAAGGTTATGGATGTTGTCATGCTTTGCATTGTCTAGAGGCTTGCATTATGCATGGCTATCATAGGACTGTATTGTGAATTAATTATTTTATTGAGACCTTGCATACTGACTGTCCCTCCAGTGGACCACACTTATGAGATCACTGCCCATGATTGAAATTACAGAGTTTTGTCTTTGCATGGTTGTTGTTTATTTCATTGGACTGCATTAAACATATAAGCATACTTTGTTCTAAAACATTGCTCTAAACTGTACCTTCACTTATTACTGTGCTTCAATGTATGACTCTTGGAAGAAGATGAAATCTTTTGTATCTTGTCTTTTTTAGATCACTACTTCTTCACATATCATCTAGGACAGTCTTTAGAAATGATTGCATTTATGTCTTGTGACATCTTTTGAGTATCCTCTAATGTATAGCAATGTGCTGTTGTGAATGGAACTTCACACAACAGTGTCATTGTATTGGAACTCAAGAAAGGTTTATTCTTGTTGTGCTTTGAGACTATTACATATTGATTATTCTGGGAGTGTAAGCTTTGCCATTGCTCATATGCATTCTTTTCCAAAAACTGCCTCCTCCTCTATTGACTATGTTGTTCATTTTATGATAGTTGTTGCTCATTCTCCATGCCATATTGTTACAAATTTGTACTTTCAAAATAAAGATTTTGTCTTCATGTAGTTGTATTTTTGCAGTCTCTCTCAAATACCTTCATTGAAATGATAAACTTCAAGCCTTATCCTGACAACAATATTATCAAAGCCTTCCTAATTTCTGAACGAAATTGTTGAATGATTACTACAATCCATAAAATCTTCAAGTATATGCAAAACTGTAGTAGTTATCAAGTGTATGCACTGTGTATTCAAAAAAAATAAAGGAATTAGCAATATTGATATTAATCCCACATTCCTCAAAGAAGAACAACCTCCATGGTGATCATTTATAAGATTGTCCCTTCCTTGATTGATTGCGCCATGTATTGCTACTGTCAACATGACAGTCTTGTAGCATACTCTTAACTGATAAGTTATGCCTCCATGATCTTGATAACTCCTTTTAAATGAAGAGCAGATGTGGAATTGTTCTCTTATGATGATGTTGTGCTTTTGCTTAGTGTACACTTGTTTCTTTTGTAATAACAGTCCTATTTATGACTGTTCTTGATATAAATCTCATCATGTATGAACAACCATTTTAGTCTCTTGTAGACCATGTATATGACTTAAAGGTAATGAAGAACAGTTTGACATTTTAATGTACTTTGTTTCCCTTCAGTATGAATTAGAGATTGCCTTATGAATTTATTTATTACATCAGTTCTTGTTTGATGACTTATATGACTCTCATATATAAATGTTGAATAAGAGAGTACCTTTCTTGATATGTCGGGCTTGACCCTTGTGGGAGCCCGTTTTACTCCACATATCTGATGAAAATAATCACGAACATAATGAACCTGTTCCTGCACAGTGAACAAATGTGTTAGCAAAATAAAAGAAGCTGAAAGCTTTCCTCTTGAGTTTTATGCCTTTGGAATCTGAAATCATCTGATGGATGCCTGATCAAATGTATACTATATTTCTGTTGGTAGCGTAGGAATATGATAGGATTTGATTTGCATTGCTCTAACCACACTTCTATCAACCCTACAGGTGCATCAGAGCTTGGAGCTGGAGCCACAATTGAAGACCTCAACTTGTCAATGATTTGTCATTCCAGGCAATGACGAATCACTTTCTACCCTATGCCTTCTTTATTCTCAGTTGTATAGTCTACTTTACTTCATGCACCCCTTATTTGATTATAAAAATCAAATTGAGTTACTCCCACGGCTTGTGTGGGATTCTGGTTTGTACATTATGAATAAAACAACAAAAATTATGCAAACTTATGATATCATTTTGAGATGTTTTTTGCATAATATTATTGAAATTTACACTGTAACGAAACATTGCACAATAATGAGTACTTAGCAGAAACTTTTGAACAACTTGTGTACCTTTTGATTTGAATTTGCAATTCAACTCTACCTGTTTGAGCTGGTAGTGAAAAATAGGTAACAAATTGGCGACCTCTATGAAGTGTTTGCCTGCTAAACACCATAGACCAGTTATGTAGCTTATCCATTGGGCATGGAGTCCATTTCTACTCTTCAGACCTCTGAAAATTGTAACTCAGCTTCAAACCAAACAAACTGAAAGAAACTATTGCAACTCTGTTTACGACAGAGTCTGAAACCCTTGTGCAGTGACTTGCACTTATTGAAAGTGAAGCAAAACTGAAATGAAACGTGCCATGGGGCACTTATTGAAAACATAACTGAAACTCTACCCTACCCTACACTAACCAACAGTGTTAGTGCTCAGACATGACCATTTACTGGTTGTGAGAAAAAACTTCCCTTTCTCACCAACTTAGGACGTGCTTCCTGCCTGCAAATTTTCCAATAAGGATGAAGGAAAAGTAAATGCTGAGTGCACGAATTAAACACCTCTTCAATCATGAAAACCACCTCCTTTTATGTGTTAGACAAGAGGTGCATGCAACTGTTTTGAATAGTTTGAGCAACTTGCATGGATGCCTTTTGATGCTCAATCTCGTGCTCCCAAGCAGGTAATTCAAATGGTAACTCCTCTTGATTGTCCACCAAGTGTGCTAGGTGTCTGATAGGACATCCCCTTGTTGGGACACTCAACTTGTAACTTCCAACCCCATGTTTATGCTCTATTTTCTCAGCCCATTGTTCATGATTTTCAAGAACATTAAATGAAGTTAAGTTATCCTTTTGTTGATCTCTGAAGACTTCATTCTTTCCTTGAAAAGATGTTGATTGGAGGTAATATGCAGGTTGTTTATTGGCTGCTACAGTCTGATCTTCTTGAAAGATTTTTCTATTATTGTTTATAGGAGGATCAGTTGTTCTTTCTTTCAGCTCTGCAATGAAAAAGGAGTCATGCTTCTTTGCATCATGTATAGTAGTCTCTGAAAAGAAACCATTAATGTTTTCGATGGTTGGATCTTCTTGACTAAGGAGTTGATATCCCTGTTGGATAACTAAAAACAAGTCCTCAAACTGTTGTTCCTTATGCTCTTCGTCCACGATAGAAAACAACTCCTCAACAAAGTGGGGCAACTCATCAAATAAGTTCATAGGCTGCAAGGCATTATCTTCTACAAATTTTTCAATAGCCTCCCTAACTTGAATGGGTTGATCACATGTTGTTGGCTCATATAATACTAGTTTATCATTTATGTTAGAACAAAAAGCTTCTATGATGCCTGAAAACATGTTCTCATCTAACTCATAACTTTGCATTAAATCCAGATGAGTTTTATCATTTAGTTGCTCCATACCAAGCATAGATGCTATCATGCATGTGGTATCCTCATTTTCACCAACAAATTGAGGAAGCTCATCGAACAAGTCAGCAATATTCTCTAGTTGTTCCAAATCAACTGGTAAATTAGGTACCTGCGTGCTCTCTTCATCTTGCTCAACAAAACCAGGTAGTTGGTCAAAAAAATAAACCAATTGTTCTTCTTTATGTGGTCCCTTCTCCAGTGAAACTTGGGCATCCTCTGTCTGTAAGTGAAGATTTTTAACTGGTAATTCCTGCATTCTGCTTTCAGCTATCTTATAAACAGCATCAGAATTTTTTTCAAATGAATCAAAATCTAAGGGGTTCAGCAATGAATTTGATTCAACATCGTCTTCACATGTGTTATTGTTGTTTTGAGCTGGGAACATAGTGCAAACAACAACTTCCTACTCCTCTTTTTCATTCCTCCAACTTGGAACCTTATTTGAGTTAGATTCTATGGCTTCTTCCTCTTTCTAATCTTGAATTAACACACAAGGAATATCCTTACTAAGGTTTGGCATTTTATAGTCAAGATGCTTGGTCCAAGAAGGCTGCCATAACTGTTCAATACCTTGATTACCTAGTTCAGGCTCTTGACATGTCTGAAATTGAGGATTAATGGATTGATTTGACAGATTTTGTTCATTCATGTGCTCTTGTAGGGGCTGATCTTTAACATTGGATTGAATATTACCCCTGTAACTTGGAATGTCAAGTCTAGAAAACTTGGAGATTGTGTAGAAACCTTGAAAACCTCTTCCTCTGTTGGGTGAAGCTTTTTGCAAAAAACTGATTGGGCTTCCATCGTTGGTGCTTGGGAAATCAACATTCTAATTTTCTCTTCTTTAGCAGCAAGATCTTCTTCATACTGTCTCCTCTGCATCAACAATTCTTGCTTATAGAGATAGGCCTAATAGGCCATCTCTTCTTGTTGTTTATCATACTCTTGTTGCCTCTTGAACTCTTCTATTTGTTTTTCGATGTCTAACAATGTGTCCTTCATGTTATTCATGTTATTCTTCATATCATCAACCTCTTGGAGTTGATTTTGGACATATGAATATTGATTTGAAGGCTGAGCAGGGGTGGGTGGGAGGTAAGCATGTTGAGCATGTTGATAGGCTGTTGTTGCATGGTTGTTTGGGATAAAACCAGCAGCATGATTGGCCTGATATGGCTGATAGGGTAATTGGTTGATAGGATTTTCATGAAACGGAAGTGGGTATACATGCTGACTATGAAAATGTCATTTCTATTCATATAAATAGCTGGAAATCATAAATAAAGTTTGTGTTTGAAACATACCAGCACTGGGTCTTGTTGAAACTAGTAAATATGCTTGGAGTCGCCAGGTATAAATTTGTAACCTATGAAAGGAAAAAATACACTGTTGTATATACTAGGACAACAATTGTAATTAGAATTTCGTCTGAATTTCCTGGCTTCAATTTCACATGGTATCAGAGCCAATCTAGTACAAATGTTGATTTTTTTTGTCATTCAATACAAATTTATTGTTGGTGTAGTGTTGTGTGATGTCATTCTTTTTTGTAAGGTCATTGATGAAGGTTTGGCACAATCGCTCTATCCTCCTACATGCTCATGAAATTTTGGTCTGTAAAGGACCATGTGCTTTATTTGCATCCACTCAAATTAAGTCATTGTAAAGATCAGGTGATTTAATTTATGGTAAAAATTGGAATACAATTTTTTTTTAACATTTTTCTTTGCAAATACTGACTAAGTTTTTCAAAATCGAACAAGTCCTTTGTCATATGTGGTCGATATTTTCATACTTGATCAAATCAAAGCTATCTTTGCAAAGGTTTGGTCAATCCTTGTATTGTTGGAAAAAATTAAGCTATCTTTGCAAAGCCTTGGTCGACCTTTACAAATATTGGGACAGTTCGAAATAATTTCAACTTCCTTTAATGTTTTGCTATGTTTTTTTATTGTTCTTTGAATCTCTATAAATTCAGTGGAATATCTTTCTTGTAATGTTTGCAAATTTGTGTTGTAATCTCTATAAATTTGTTGTTGAAATATTATTTCAACTTGAATCAGTAAGCAACAAACAAGTGTGCAAACTAGCAAATGACATTATGATGACCAGGGAACTACCAATTGTTTTTAGTAGCAAGGTGCACTATTCATCAACAAAAAGGTAGATTTGCTAAGGTCAACAAATACTCTAGGGCTTATATAGTGAAAAGGAGGGGGAGAGCCTATAAAGGAGTTAATACCTTGATTATATGGTGTAGTCACAACAAACCAAAGGGGGCTTAAACTTTGCCTACATTCTCTCAATTTTTTTCATTTCAAATTTGTGAAAATAATTTTTTAAAGGATTTTTTTGTAAAAAAAATTATAGTGCAAATTAAGGTAAATAATAAAAAGTTTTAAATTGATGCAACTTTTGATTAACAACTTGAAACTAAGTGTCATTTTTTTTAAGTGATTAATCTTTTATGCCCAATCCATTAGACACAATTCCACACTAAAATTAGAAAGTACCATTTTTCATTCCAATTGGACATGACTACACACTAAAATTATAAAGTGCCAAAATTGTGGGGGGGTTATACTAGTATTTTATAATCATGAACTGAGATAAAGTTCCATTTCGAGGGGTTCATCATGTCTTTTAATTTTTACTTCCATCCTTCTATTGTTAAGATAACTTTAGAGAACTATTTGTCTTGGAAACAAGGGATAAAGAATCACTATCTTGAGCAAGATCTATTGCCCTATCTCCTTGAACTCATTCCTAATCCAAGTGACTTGAATAGAAGAATACATGGTTTAACAAGAATGAAATGGTCTATGGACTAATATTTATTATTATTTTTGAGGATTTTCTACATTACATAGAGTAGATTGAGTTCCCTTTCACTACTTGGACCATCATCCAACAATTTGTATGGAAACTTTAGATCTTCATCTGATAGTGATGTTTCCTTAGATGATCAATTTATTTGGTTTACATACATTGATACTCCATCTCCTTCATCTATTTTTGCATCTACAAATTTTACCATCACTTCTTCGAGAGATTCTAGTGATTCAATGCAATAGGCTATTCAACATCTTCCAGATATAGTTACTTGGGATGAGTACTTGAAAAACATTGTAAGTTTTTTTTGTGAGTCCTACCCTCCAAACTTGGAGGAAACTATTGAGGATATTCATTTTCTCTTTGATTTTGTCTCCTATGGAGTTGCATCATCTTCTTTAGATGTTGTGAAGGCATCTTAAAACCCTCTCGTTCCTTCTCTACATCATCATTATCATAGTTTGGTATTGGTGTGGAGACCTTTGAATAACATTTGGAGGGATCATCATTGAGTTTTCTTCCCTCATATTACTTTTAGGAATGGGAATAAAACTTGTATACTTGTGTGGTTCTATTTCTTCCAAAGGGTAAAAATGTTGTTCGACAGTCTTGGATCATCTTGAACATTCATTTTTGGGCATCTACCATCACTACAGTAAATTCTACATTGAGGTGGGTTGCAATGTCTTTCTTCTTCTTTTCTCTTATGGGGCGTATTTTTTCCTCATGTGGGGTTTTTTTCTTCTCATCTTTTAGAGAGCATATTTCTCTTCTCTCTTTTTTTTGGGGGGGGAGTTTTTTCCCTCTGGGTTTTCTCCCTTTCTCCACTTTACGAGAGATTGCATTGTACTTGGGTACCTTATCAAGCCTTGTTTCTAGGACCCATTCTCTTATCTCCACCAAAGTTTTGCTTAAGGGGGGGTCTTGGTGTAAAATCACCTTCATTTGTGGGTTTTATTTTACCCTTTGTAGGTTAATCTTTCTTAGGTGGAAAGTTGGTTAGAGAGGTAGATGTCTCTCAAAGGTTGTTGCAAAATCTGAACAAACCTTTCCCTCCAAAACTAGGAATTCTATTTTTGCATTTCTCCTATATATACACCTCAATTCTTAATGCAAAGATATGTTTTATCCTGTAATTTCATGTGATATTGTAATTGGCATTTTGTCCAAATTTCCTAGTTTCATTTTCACAAACACCTCTATACATCTTGCACGCTCCACTTGAGAAAATAACCTACACACCTGAACCATTTAATTTACTTATAGAAAGTACACATTATTCCAAACCAAGGATATTCAATACACCATTGATCCCCTTGCCCTGTCCATCGAGTAATTGAATAAAGATTCTTTCATGGCCAACAATCTTCAAATGAGAATAATATTTGAGGTACACCTTCCCACCATTGTATTCTTCATATTTTGTAAACCAACCCCTATGTGAGATCATGTGAAAATATGTACAAAAGGAAATCAACCACACACATTTTAATACATGTGTAGCCAAGGCTATGACAAAGGCATCACCATAATCTTGGGAGGACTTTTAAAACTCATCATCACAATCTCTCTTTTTCTTTTTCTTCTCCTCATTATAGTATCTTTGGAAATGAAAGGCTTGCCATATTTCTAGCATTCTACCTTAAACTTGCCAGGAGATTTAGATCTATAATTTCTTTCTTCTTACAATTACTTATTCTTTCCTTTTTTTTTAAATTTTTGTCTAACATGAATAACTAAGGCCTCTTTATTTGATTAAAAATTATTTCTATGCATCTCTTCAAAAAGGAAAAATGTCACCATGTCATCCATTTTCAACTCGGTGGTAGTAATCCCAATAGTCATAACAAGGTGTTCACATTCTACCAAAAAAAATTAGTGATCCTCCTCCTCCATCTTTACTCCAATGAAGCTCAACAAGGTGACTACCATATTGGAAGAATTATTATGATATACTAAGAATCAACCATCCTCCACAATGAGGACCTATACAACTTCTTTCTTAGAAATATTTTGTTAACCAAATATTTAGCTTGATATAAATCTCCCGATTTCTTTGAAAGGAGTGTTGCAGTGGTCTCTTCATGAATATTCAACAAATTTTAGGCCTTTTGGAAGATATAGGAATTTTTTTAAGAATTAAGGTTTCATACCCACCTTTTTCCGAATCATAGCTTTGATATCACTTGACATGATCCACGTGTATAACAATTCAATATTAACATAATGAAGAAGATGGATCACACACAACAAAAGAGATGTTTGTAGGTTAAGATGCCTTGATATCTAGTATAGACATGAATAAAAGAACCCTTAAGGTGGGTGACCATACAATATTCCTTGTGGAATAAGCCACTCCACACCATATATCCAAGAGATTCCAAACAATAATATCACACTCATCATATGTTATTAGAATGATATTCACCTCCTTTGTATAGATCTCATCCTAATAAGATAATGGAGGGGTAAGCCACTAAACCCCTATAGGCCTCCTAATTACCTTATACAATTCATGACTTAATATAACTAACTCAAGGGATGTGTGCCACATATTGACATCTTCATCCACCTATATATAATATAATATCATATCCCCTGGTAGATATCAATGCATGTTCTTATAAAAGTTGACAACCCTCTATCTATTGATGATATACTGGAGTAGGCCACCACTAGTGCTTACACATCCTAGATGTGGCCTAGTGATATCAATGTTATGTGTAAGGATATATTAACACTTATTAAATAGCACAAGGAAATTTTAGAGTTTTGTGAAGATTTGGCTATGATAGTCAAACATCTTCAAGAGCAAAAAATTAGATATTTAAAGATTGTTTACCATGCTTTCTTTTATAAATGGAATTTTGATTCACTCTATCAAAAAATTGATGTTGTTTAGTTTCAATATCTCAATGATAACCTACCCAAATTTCTTCATGGTCTACCAAGTGACAGAGGTAGGTAAAAATCCTTGGTTGGGTATGGGTTTGATCAAGATGATAAAGTCTTCATGTTCATTGATAAAGTCTTTTTTAATATTAGTCATTTAGATTCCTAAAACTCTAGAGTTTTCAATTGCTTTGGAGAATGAACTAAATGAAAATAGTGAAGAATGACTTTCCACCTATTTATTTCTATTTTTTTATCAAGTGTTTGTCTAAATCTCTACTTTTATATAATATTTTCAAGATATTGTAGCTTCAAAATATAGTTTACCAACACACACACGTATTTTAGATTAAAATAATTTTTTTGTTATATATATTTTTTAGTTTTTTATATGTGAATATTTTATTGTGTTTTATTTTTTAATTCAAAATTATTTCTTAAATTTTAACAAGTATACGACACAAAAGGTTTACTATATTTAGATATATTGGATACAACCCAAATATATAGACTTGTATGTGGATATGTCTAGATACAATATCCATGTCATGCTTGGGAGAATCATATTCATATTCTATATTACAAACTTTGAGCTACCAATTTCTAGTGATAAGAACTCTAGTCAATGAAATAACAATTGTAAATTTAATGTTATTATTACTTGCAAATCAAATATATTATGGGAAAAACCATAATAAATAACTAGTTAAGTAGTGATTTTTGTGTAGATAGTATCTTAACAAAAATAGAAAAACCATGATTTGAATCATGTTAGCCATATATTGTAACTAAAAATCTAAAGAATCCATATAATGGTGAAGGTAAAGGTCACTTTTTTGTCATAGCCTAGCTATCTAGCCTTTTAGATACATGTGACTACATTTGCAAGAGCAACTTGGGGTTTCATTGTACCCTATATTGTTTAGTTTTGGTACCTTTCGGGTTTTACCTAGAAAAATAAAAACTACAATGAGCAACACTTAAAAGCTTCACATGCCATTTTTTATAGAGCTTTGTAGAATCACCCCAGTGTTTGAAAAAACCATCATTTCTGTTAGAAACCAACACTGGAATCATTCATGTTCTCTACCATGGATAACTCAACAGTTTTATAGTGATGAGGTAATATTACTAGAGAATATTCTTGATTGTCTCTTGAAATAATAATAGTTTAAATATTATGTGCATTACTAGATGTAAAATAGTGGAGGCTATCACATATGTGGTGTGTTTTAGAGTCATACAATAGACTCAAGTAGCCAAGATCACCCAAAAACCAAAAATAACCTTCTAGAAGAGAGTAATAAGAAATAAATGCTAGATTATATAATTAAATATGATATAATAGGATATGATAGGATACATAATGTACAAATGGAACCTTGCTTATATAGGCAAGGTGAAAGATATGACAATATAGAATTTTGATAAGTGTCAATCATATGAAATGAGACTCAAAAAGTTAATAACCTAAAAGTGCCCTAAGTAAATTCAACTATGTGAATAAGACCTATATAGGAACCCATTTGTTAATGTACCCCATTGACATTGATACCCCCTTAAGTACAATTTAGGGAGGAACAAACAAATGAAAAAAATGCAAATATAGGTCCTAATAATAAGGCCATATTAGGTATCCATACACAAAATATCTCTCATAAATATAGTAAAGTAAAAATATTCACAAGAAAAAAACCCTCTCAAAAAGAGAGAAAACATGAAAACAAGCATGTACAACTGATGGTAGTAGGACCCAAAATGACCCTCCAAGGACTACATCCATCATAAATATATATTTGATAACCCCCCATATAAGAGAAAGAGTGAAACAATAGATTTCTCCACAAAGAAGTAGCTCCTAAGCAAATGGTGAGTACATGAAGATGCATGTTGAATAGTGTCCAAAATTGGAAAACATTGTTTATCCCTAATGTAGAATAGAATTGGGAGTTTTATCAAACATCCAAGACTAGCAGTAAAACACCAAAATCATATTTAATTTCATACTCAAAACCATCTTTCAATTTTATTGCAACTCCAAAAGAATGAAAAATATTTACCAAATCCCATTGGATTATAACCAACTCTTTACATTTTTTATTCCTTTAACATTTATCCCACACCTCCGTCATATTACTATGTTCCTCCTCACTACATCCATCCTCTCCCTCTTCCTTTTCTTCTTCTTGGAAGTCTACATGCCTCTTTTCCCTTGTTGGTGCCTTCTCTTTCCCCTTTAACTTCCTATGCCTCATCTTTATTATGAGAATTTTAAGAAAAAAATAACATTTTATTTTTTTTGAAGTCCCACACCTCTTCCTTATCTTCTTATCTCCTCCTTTGTTATGCCTCCTCATTTTTTAAATATTTTTATATATTTATTCTATCTTTCTTATTGACCTTCCCACACCTTTTTAGTCTTTGTATATTCATCTTTTGTGTATCTTTTTATTTTCTATTCTTTTGTTTGTTTTTCTATTTCCTCTCATTTCTATAAATTTGATCCTAACTACAATTTTCTTGATGTAGTAATATTTTTAGTAAAGATGATTAAAAGGGTAAAAGATAAAAATATGAAGATAAATGCAATAATGAACAAATTACTTTGCCTTTTACCTTTCTCACCTCATGGATTGAGCTAAAGTAGATGTATCCATGTACACTTGATGTGATCCTTTTGATATTATGGTTGGATGGAATGTGGTTGTTTATACCAACAACATGATGTTGGGATTGAAGATTTAGAGAATAAAATAGCAGCATAAGGATGTGATGAAGATAGATTATTTGAAGAAAATGACAGCATAAGGATATAATGAAGGTATATGATACAAAATGAGAGCAAATGCCTCAATTTATATATTTTTGATGGGGGAAATCAATGGCCAAGATACATTAACTAAATGGAGAGTCTATATTGAATGATATTATGAATCCTTAGCCTTGTGACAAGTGTCACGAGAGGAAAGGAGGTGTAAGAGCGAGAGGTGCTCACACATGTGTGAGCACACATTGGGAAGAACATGAAAGAGACATGTCTATGACATGTGTAAAAGGTAAAGTGACATGTCTATGACACATGTAAGAGGTAGGATGGCTTGGGAAAGTGGCATGTCTATAACAGGTGTAAGAGGTAGGGTGGCCTCACATGTGTGAGAGATATGCTCACACATGTGTGAGAAAGGGGTAGGATAGATAGGTTAAGACACTTGTCACATGGTGACAAGTTTAGATCTTGATCCATGTAGATGGATTCAAGGGTTAGAATTGATGGTGAGGTGGAATTAAACAATAAGAAAATGACAATGAAGGTTAATTAGCCTAAATAAATAAATTAAGTGGGTATTAGTTAATTTATTTAGTTGGATGGTTTGGGGGCTAAGGTCAGATTTAATTAAATAAATGTAAATTTATTTAATTAAGGGTGAGATAAGGATGAATTAAATAAATAAATATTATTTATTTAATTAATGGATAAAATGGGGTAAAATCAAGTATGGTCGGGTATGGACATATTTAGATGTCTACATTTTCCCCCTCTTTGATATAGCGTCACAAATGTAGGGAGTGGTTGTGTATCAAAGAAGAATAAAATATAGTTGATAAAAAGGGATGAGGACTAGTGGCATGATGCCCCAGTCACTAGTAATATGAGGAAGGATGATGAGGAGGCTGTGGTATTCACCCTTGAGAGGATAGGCGGGTTCAAAGAACATGGATGTTCTCTCAAAATGGAGAGGAGGACTAGAGGATGATGAATAGAAAGAGGATGGAATTGAGATAGATGGATATAGATAAATGATGGATAAGAATCATGTTGTAGTGGTATAAGCAACCTATATTTGATATTTTACTTGATTTTATGCACAAGGTATAAGGAACCAAGGTGACAATATGCCAAGTACATGATAAAAAAAGGTCAAGTGAAAACATATATGCCTTATTAACACCATGATATGGAAGAACATGATGTATTTGTGGCAATAGAGTGCAAATACCACGATAAATGCAAACAATGATAACACACACAAGCAATGAGAAAGCATGCACGACAAACCAAAAATGAACCAGGATAATGCCCCTAGTCAAGCTAAAAAACAATTGATGGATTGATGATGAGGAGGATAGAAAATTTAATGATATGAACAATGTGTACCCCAAGGATTGTGTTGTTAATGATAAGAACAACACATGGATTCATTGGATTAATGGATCAATGAATTTTAGCTGATTTGGATCAAAATGATGGGTTGGTTTTAGGATGCCAAGATTTGATTGCATGTATTAGGATTAATTACATTTGGATGGATTGATTGGGGATGATAAATGGATTGTATTAGAAGGATATATGGAGGATAAATAGATCAAGCAGGATATATAGATGACAAATGGATGGGATAGGATACGATAGGATGGTAGAAAAAAATGGATTGGATAAGACAGGATTGGAGGAGGATAGAGGAATGGATAGGAACCAATGACAAGGGAAACTCAAGGCATGATACAAGGATGAAAGGTGATGGGAGATGGGAGAATGGTGGATGAAGGATAGGAGGATGGAGCTCCAAGGGCTATGTTGTAAAGGAAAAAGATACCCCACACTAGTGATAGTGGAGTGGAGGATGGAAGATGATAAAATATGCATGAGATGAAATAGTAGTGCATAAGGAACAAGGATGGAAATGAGAATGAGGATTTCCTTGTACAAAGCATGCATGGATATTTTTCCCTGGCTCTCTATTAAGATAAAGGGGGGAAAGAGAGAATGAAGTTGATAGATGGGGGGGGTGGAGATAGGATAAGGGATATGAGATGATGGATATTAGAGTATGTGATAAGATGTGGTAGAAAGGATAGCATGTAGGCTCCTTATCAAAATCAAATATGGGGAGGGTGGATGGATTTTGATAGAATGAGGGATGTGAGATGAATGATATGGGTAGCATAAGCTAGGTAGGAAATGTGTTTCTAATGAATATCCTTAGCCTTTTCAAGATCAAAGGTGGAAGAGGATAGACTTGGATAGGGGATGAAGGATAATGAAATATGTGGATATGATATGATATGGATTAATCTTTCCCCAAGTGTAGAGGTAGGTGGATGAGGGATTACACATTATGCTTGTTTACCAATTTTTCATCATGGTACTTGCCCAAGGTGCCATAAGAAGTGGTTTTCACCATTGGACAAATGATTTCTCTTTATTTTTTAATTTTTTGCTTTTTGGATATATGGAATAGAAAGGACGAACAATGATGAAGATAAGCATGTGGATTGGTAGATTTGGAAGATCATGGATGGATGATGGGGAGATGGAGGAAGGATTCAAGTGTCTAGTTCCATATATGATATCCCATGTAGATTGTGATGCATTAGACTATGGCAATTGGAGGTTTGCTCATATATGTTGTAGAATGATGATAAGGGGGATAAAATGGATTTATACAAAGGATTGGATTAAAGGAGGATGATGGGGGATGAATATTGGATAATGGATGGAGGGTTGGAATATTTTTGGATTAGTGGATAGAAATGTTGGCAAGATAAACATTGGCACATGCCTTGAAGGGTGGTGGATTTGTGGAAGAGAAGTGGATTTTGAATTTGGAGATTCAAATGGAGTGAATATGGATTTTGGGATATAAGAGCCCAAAATGGATTTGAAAGATGGAGGATTGGAGGACTTAGGAATGGATGAAGCTATTGGATTAGCAATTTTGGAAGCCAATTTTGATTGTTCTTTGAGATGCATTGCTTCTATGAGAAGTTTGGGAATCCACATGGTTTTTAATTTTTGCTTCATGGGCCTTTGTGGCCTTTTGGATTTAACTTTTTGCTTTTTGATCACATTTTTCTTTATTTTTACATGTCTTTTTTATGGGACATGGTGATCCTTGGATTTATTTGGATTTTTAGATTGATGGTTTTATATTTGGCATCCAAATTGCTTCCAAGCTCAATGTGATTGGTAGATGGAGAGGAAAATATGGAGATCTTATGGATGGGTCAATGTAAGTAATATGTTGGAAGGGCTTCAAGGATTTGTACCTTTTTTTATCTTGATTAGGATTTGAGGTCATGGGTAAATATGATAGTGAGATTTTGGAATAAGAGTGATGGGTGGTGGAATGTAAGGATCCAAGATGGATGGAAGGGATAAAGGATATGATTTTCAGACATAGGGACCCAAAATAGATGGAAGGGATGGTGGATTTTTCTTGGGAATATATGGACCCAAGATGGATTTGGAGGATGGTGGATATGAATATTTTGAATTTTAAGTGGAGGGATGTGAGATTTAGGACGAGTACAAATGCCTTGATCTTGATAGCCAAGGCCATGAAATTTAGGATTTACTTGGATTTGGATGGGTTCTAATATGCCTTGCTCGTGGAGGCCTGACCCTTTTCCTTGATAATGCATAGTTTGACAAATCCTTTTGGCAATGGGATACTTGTTTGAAAGTAAGACATGAGTCCATCTAGAGGGGGATGTGATATGGAAGGAATTATAGAGTCTTGGAGTAAACTAGATTGGATAAAAGTGGTGGAACCCATTTGATAGGTATGGGGTTCATGGGTAGCTTGGATGGGGGTGATGGCATCTTGTGGTGGATTAGGATCATGACATGGAGATGAATGGATGCTTTGATATTGACTTGGGGTAGGATCATGGGATGGAGGAGGATCGTATGATGGCATGGAAAGGATGGGACCATGATATGGGGATGAAGGGAGACTTTGATCTTGACCTAAAGAGGGATTTAGAGATGGTATGCAAGGGATATGATTATGAGATGGAGGAGTGTTTTCATCTTGAGATGGATTTAGATCATGATATGGAGGAAAATGACACTTTGATCTTGACTTGGAGAGGGATCATATGATGGAGTGGATGGGAGGGGATCATGATGGTGGAGAGGGTCGTGGGATGGGATGGAAGGGATATTTTTCTCTTGATTATGAGATGGAAGAGGATCATTATATGGGATAGAAGGTGTGCTTTGATCTTGATTTGGATATGGATCATGAGATGGAATGGGAGGGATAATTTGATCTTGATATGTAGGGGAATATATTTTGTCATGCTTTGAATCAAGGGATTGATATTGTTCATTTGGTATGGATGTGTAAGAGGTGACGAAGGTTGGATAAACTCTTCAACTGGGTAGATGAAGGGATAGGAGATTCATGAGGTTGAGGGAATTGGGGTTAATTTTTATTTGGGGGGTGAAGATCTTTGCATGACATGGGAAGATTGTACCACTTTTTTTGGAGGAGGGGATTGAGGATCCTTGACTAATAGTCCTTGGAGGAAGTCATGGGAGACATCCAAGATGAGGTGGTTTTGTAGGAATGGGGTGATTTGGATTGTGAGCATGTGGGATATTTGAAAGTAGAATGAGAAGTGAAGGTTTCCATAGATTGGTAAATTGAGGATGAAGATGAGGATCTTGAAAAGGATTTGGAGATGGGAATTTGGGATGTGGATGGGATAGGAGGGGAATTTTGGATAGATGCTTGATTTACCTTGTTAAAGGAAGGGGACAGATAACCAATAGGAGATGCATTGAGATTGAATTGAGGTGGAGAGGATGGAAGTTTAGCACCAATGCTAAGGAAGTATATAAGCATGGAATCTTTGCCATTGTTGAATTAGCTGGTGAGGATGAAACTTTATGATGGAGATAAGTCCTTTTGATCAACGATTTACTCTCATTATCATCATAAGGATCATATTCAGGTTGGTCAACAAGATTAAACTTTGTTGCAAGTATGAAGGTGTTGTCATTGATGTCAACAAGATGTCTACAAGTAGGTGTTGTCATTGATGACAATAGGATGTATACAGGATGGTGTTTTTATTCATGTCAACTATATGTTAAGGAAGTTTGTTACATGATGAAGATGTCAAGGATATTGAGAAAATTGTGAAAAGAGGAAAACAAATTGTTGCAGGTTGTGCATGTGTAGTTGAGATATTGAGGAAGTGTTGTGAGTTCATGAAGCTATCTTTATGTTGAAATGTCTAGAGATGTGTTGGAATGAAGTAATGATTTGAGATGATGTCTCTGGTACATGGTTTCCAAGTGATTTTGAGAAAATCTGATAAACAGAGAAAACATTGTTGTGCATGTGTTCAGAACATGCTTCGGGATGTGCTATGTGTTTCTTCTGTGTTGATGCTATGCTTTTGTAGATCTGATATGTTGTTCAAGGTTGTTAGAGGTCGCTATGTTCAGAATTTGGGTTTCTGGATCATTGTGTAGAGAGATATATTTTCACCAGTATGTGAACTAGTTTTTTAGTGGTATTTTATGTGATCTAGGAGAAATGTATTTGCTCCACGTTTCTCCGTAGTTTGGATTAAGGTTGTGCAGATTTGGGAAGTTTTTTTATAATGTTTGCATCTATCAGAATTCAAGGTTTCACTTGATTTGGTATAGTACAGTGTGTGTTTCATGCGTTAGTGTGCGAATAAGGATTACCAGATGTTATGGGTTGAAGTATTCCTATGATACACATTTGGATGAAGTATTTGTTGGATCTTAGGTGGTTTGAGGATTATTCTAGATTGTGTTCAAGTGAATTTTGTTGTCTGAAAGTTTTAGATTGATTTAAGAAAGTGTGTACTTAATGTTTTATGGTGTTTAGCACGGGTATTGGCTGACCTTGTGTTAGCACTACATATGAAGTTTATGAAAGCGTGTTGAAATGTGTTAGGATTAATTTGGGTCCTAAATAAGGATTTATATGGGTTTCCTTCATTCCTATCCATCACAGGAATGTTTAGGTGTCGACCTAATTTAAAATTTTAAATGTAATGGATAGTTGCTAACCTTGGAGAAGGTTTTCAAGGTAAAGATTGACATAAATAAGAGTAATGTTGTTGTAAGATGGAAGAGAGAGGTAAGATAGATTCAAGATCGATGAGAGTGAAGAGTGTGATGCAAATTACAAAAGTATAGATGCGAATTTGAGCAGAGCAGTGCAAATTTCAAAGTGTTGGATTCCTAAAGGCAGTGAGCTAAAGGTGTCTGAAAGCTTTCATGCGAGGTTGCGAAAGTGTTGAAGCATTTGTAGTGGATTCCTTGTTTCATTAAGAATTTTTTCTTTGTGTAACATTTTTATTCTATCTTCTTTGTTTCTTTTTGTGGCAATGAGCCCTAATTGTGAGATTTTTTGGATAGTGTGTCCTATTCTGGTAGTGAGCCCTTGTACCAATTTTGCAATTACTTATATTGTGAGCTAAGCCTTATCGTGGTTTTTCCCTCATTGGGTATTCCACATAAATCTAGCGTTCTCTTGTGTATGGTGTTGTTATTTCGATTTTTGTTATCTGCATTTCATGATTAATTACTTTTAAAAAATAAGGGTTTAATGAATGCATGTGGATCTGATTATTGTTGAGGGTTTTGATGTTTTAATTTGCTACAACTGATTCACCCCCCTCTCATTTGTCTAGTTAATTCAACAAAATCATCATCATAAATGATTGGTTGGGAGGTATAGAAAGAGGACATGATGTTGGATTGGGATGGGTGAAAGCGGATTAAGATAAATTGGATTGGATGGGGATTTATCAAAGCTCAGATTGTGGATTTGGTTAAGCTCAAATCTAGGATAAAAGGGTGATTTGAGACGTGGATTAAGATGTTTTTGATGTGAGATTGGAGGATGAGGGTTGATTAGATTTGGAGGAGGATTTCAATTTGCATGAAGATAGAAATTAAGATGATGAATTAGAAATGGATTGGAGATTACAAGAATAAGACTTAAGGATAAAGATGGAGGATGAGGTTAGGGTGATTAGGGATCAAATTAAGTTTGACGAGGGTGATTAGGGATTGGATTAGTGTTGATAATGGTGATTAGGGATGATTAGGATGGTAAGGGTGATTAAAAATGGGATCAAGGTTGATGAGGGTGATTAGGGACAATCAATATAATAGAGACACTTTAGCATCTTCTAACCATGATTGTTCAGGAGAGACAATTGATATAATAGAGACACTTTAGTATCTTCTAACCATGTATCTTTGATTCCAAGTACATAATTATCTTTAGATTGTATATCTAATTTTGAGTTCAAGATTATAAACTAGTGAGACTAAGGGATAGAATACAAGACAACTATTGTTAGTCATCCAATTTTGAAACTCTAATTATGATAGACTTCTAATGATTAAGGAAATTACACCTAGTTATAAGAGGAATCACCCCAAATAAATAACAAAACAATTTAGTTTCACCTCTCCAAACATGACGAGAAATTTTTTGCTATGATGGACTATGGAAAATTAATAGTTTCATACCTAGGAACACATAATAAATCATGCTATATACTATAATATAAGTTAACACTTTATTGAGCATAAAAAATATCTTATGTGATAAATATAGAGAAAATATAAAATATTTGACTTGATTACAAAAAAGGAAAAATATGTTAAGACGTGCAATATAACCATTTGGTAAGTTGTGTAGGTATAATATTATTTATTTTAATTTACACCTTTTTGCCTCCTAAATTATATATAACACATTTAATCTATGGGCTTGAATTTTATTGGTTGAGAGAAGTTGATGTGAATTGAAAAAGAGTCCATTTTAAGTTCGAGCCCTCATATTTAAAATAACTATTAAATTTTATTTATGCACTAAATGGTGAGCTTTACACAAGTAGGTATTTCAATATTTGATGGTTGAGGTCTTCAAAAATGTATTAATTGTACATAACTTGGAAGAGTAGGAATCACTTTTTAGAAATCAAATTTTATAAGTATGACAAGTTGAGAACATATATTGTTCATTAAAGAATAAATTTCTTTTTCATTTGGGATTAGAAGTTGTAAATTAATGTTGCATAAAATGCACAAACTCAAACCATTTAATCCAATGACAAAGACATAATAATTTCTTCTAATAACTTAATATTTTAATATATAATCTTTATATATGATTAATTAAATCAACTTTTGTCCTGTCGGAGCTACATTTGGACCACTATTTCCTGTATTTTTAGTATGGGATGATGATTAGTTTAACATATTTTATCTATAATGATATATGCCAAGTTAAACTAAAATAACTAATTAGATGTTATTGAATGACACTTTATTATACATTTATTAATTTTTTTTTCAATAATAATGATAATATATTCTTTTAGTAGATCATAATATGATAAATACCCTCACAACTATTGGAACATACTCGATTATTAAACCCTTTCCCTTGATGTGTATTGTAATTTATATACCTTTAGATAATTTTAAGGCCATTGAAAAGACAAAAATATGCACACAAGCATGACAAATTAATAGCTTCCATAATTAATGGAGAAAAATAAAGGAATTTCTTGATCAAAGAGGTAGTATCACATCAAGAGGATGTTAAATGACACGAGAAAGGCTAAGAGGGAAACCTTGATAAAGTTCCTTCTCATCAAGTCATTCTTGGTTTGGGATATTCTTAATACATTTTGTTCAAAGTCAATTTTAATTTTAATATGGTTAAAGTTTTTGTTATGATTGCATTTGATCTCTAACATAAGAACCAAATAATCTTAACCACAACCCCTTTACTCAAAACTACAACTTATTAATTTACGCCGAATTTGAAAGAGAAAGACCTAATTTTAAAAATAAACAGTTCACCTCTTTCAACATGGCGTGGAAGATGGTTGAAAAGATTTCCACCGTTGATCATCTCGCTTTGCAGCCAAATACACGAACATTTGCAAGTTGTGAGCCAACACTACAACTTGAGTAGAACGTATGTGGACTTTAAATGGTAGAATCCAACACTGCATGTTGCCTTCTACAAAGCACCACATCGTACACATCCATCATATCAAATGCAAATATCAAAATTCAAGTTGCATTTTATGCCAACGTTTTTAGTACAAAATGACCATGGCATTAAATATTGGACGATGCTTTTATAGATTCTTCACATTCCCTAATGTGTCTTTAATAATATTTGCAAGTGGGTACATTCTTAGAACTAGCGCACAACATGATTCCATTCTTTTAGTTGTAACAACAGTGTGTCAATTTTCCTCTGCAAGCTTATCTGTAGCTCTGGAATTAATTTTTTTTTAGAGCAAAGGGACATTTAAAGTTATAGACAAAGAAGATAAGAGGCTTATTGTGTTTGTCCAGATGCAAGAATGAATGGGAGTGTGTAGGGGAAAAAATTCTTTGAATATTTTTAGGAGCGACTGCTTTGATTGACCGCATTATGTAACATTCGGTAGGATTTTTGGTTTTGCTCATTTATCTTTTGTATTATCTAAGTTTTAGTACAAAAATTCGAGTGTTTTGTTGAGTTCTTTGTTCGAGTAATTCCCATGCATTCCAGGATCTAGGTTTTGAATTTTATTCAATTTGGTGTTCTATGATGGATATAGGGATCTGAAATAGATCTTTTTAATTTGGGATGAAATGGGTCACTTGTATTGTGTGGGTATTCGAAGGAAATGTTAGGAGGGAAGGTGGTACATTTGTTGAGGTGGGTTTTGATGTTTATGAGATTGTGTGGTCTCATGAGATGAATTGTTAGGATCTACATGAAAGAAACAATTATGTTTGGGGATGACTTGGGTAATATGTGCTGTGTGAGTAGTTGAAGATAATAAAAGCGAAATGGAGGGAAGTGTAATGGATGGAGCAATGTTGTCTACAAGTCCTTCAATGGCCGATCCCTTGTAACTGCAACATTTTTCTTGTCAGCTCAAGCCTTTCGGTGTTGGTCCTATGCAACTTCTCCCCCATATAGCCATTGCAGGTGGGAAGGAGACTACTAGTAGGAGCAAAAACAACAAAAAACATCATCATTATTTTGGTCACAATGTCAAGAGTCTGGGTAGAAGCTATAGCACGTGTAAGCCCTCTTAGAGCGAGGAGGATGAGGTGAGTTTTATAGAGGATGGGATGGATGGTTCCAAGGGCGGTAAGAAGGAGAAAAATACCTCTCCATGGCATCACATGAAGTGGACTGATGAGATGGTTAGGATTCTCATCGTTGTCATCTTGTGGATGGGAGAGGAGGGCGACTATGCACACAAGGGTAGTGCTAATAGCAAGAGAAAGTCTGGGATTTTCCAGAAGAAGGGAAAGTGAAAGTTTGTGTCCAAGTTGATGAATAGCAAGGGGCATCCTGTTTCTCCCCAACAATGATCTCAGCTAAGAGGTACAAGAGGCCGAATGATGTCTTTGGCAGGGGCACTACTTGTGAGGTAGTTGAGAACCCTTCTCTTCTTGAGAAGATGGGTCATCTTTCTGATAAGGCCAAGGACGATGTGAGGAAGATTTTGAGATCAAAGCATCTTTTTTATAGGGAGATGTGTGCATACCATAATGGGAATATGATTCATTTGGAGTTTGATCATGGGTTGCGGTACCTTGGTATGATGATAGTGCTATAAGAACGAGAGACAAACATGAGTTGTTTAGGCCTACGATTGAGGACACAAGTGGTGGGTGTGGGGTGGTGGGGATGAGAATGAGGATGATGATATAAAGGAGGAGGAAGACAATGAAGATGACGAGGATGATGATAATGAGAATGAAGGAGATCCAAAGATTGAGGGTGGAATGGAAGAAAGCATGAAAAGTCCGAGGATGAATACAAATTAGGAAGATATAAATTCGTGGTCGTCACCTAGATCTTAGGAATTTGGAAAGCCCAATGCCCAGGACAATTTCAGTCAGGAACTTATAGGTGTGTTTCAGGATCCCACTAAAGCAAAATGGCAGAAGAGACAGTGGATGAGGAATCAAACTATGCAATTGGAGGAGCAAAAAGTGATGATTCAAGCAGAGGCATTTGAATTGGAGAAACAACAAATGAAGTGGAAGAAATTTAGAAGTAGGAAGGATAGAGAATTGGACAAGCACAATATGCTATGTGATGAGTTCCTATAAAAATTAATAAATGTTTTTTGTTGTGTCTTTTGATCTAGAATATTGGTGTTGCAAGACGGTTCCATATTTTATTTGTATTAGAATCTTTTCCTTATATTGGAGTCGAGTTTTCTTTTCATTAGGTGCAAGTATGAAAACTTTGAATACACCAAGCCAATTGATATCATTTTATTCAAGTTTACCTTAATATTACAACCTATAGAAGTTGAATTGAGAAACATGTATTTTAATATTGCGCCAAAATTTGTATAGTAAACAAAGTAGTGTCTGACATTCCTCAGTCATATATTTTATTATCTAATCCATTTTTTTAATTCACCTGTTTAAAAAAGTGTTTGTTTATATTCTTCGCTTTGTAGGGCTCTTAGGTTATAAATTGTTATATATTTAAGAGCATGATAGTTTAGTGAGTTTTTTAACCCAAATTTAGTATTCACAGTATATTATTTCTTTCTTTGTCATTGTAATGCACTATTGTGGATATCAACAAATACAATATTATTTTGAAAGAGATGGTTATTTGTGAGCTTTAGTAATTCAAAAAGTGTTGCTTTTTCTAGCAAAGCTTGCACACTTGAACAAGTTTATCTAATGGAACTACAAAATTCCTTATACGCTTCTCGGTGAAACTAAAAGTCACTTGTTATTGGAACTAGAGAAATATATTTATAAGAATCAATTTAGTTACTCGAGTTTGGAGTTTCTTGCAAATTTTTTCTTATAATTGACTAGTTCCCATATAGATATACAATAAAAAGATAATCCCGTATGGATATAGTATTAGGTAATAATCTTTGCTCTAGATATGTCTCAATTTTGTCTAGAAAGTTTTTAAAGGGAGATATGCAAAAAAGGATATATATTGATGTGTCCTACAACCTCCATCTTTAATTCCATAGATCTGCAAAGATGTGAGACTATATGCTGGGCATTTAAGAATAGATAATCGAAATCTAGTTTTGAGCTTATTTCAAATTTCTCCTCATATATTGAGAAATCTTCCTAAAAGAGTTTTGGTAAAGTTAAGAGTGACAATTGCTTTGTAAGATGCTAATGATTGAAGCCTTAAAATGAAGATAAATATTTTAGAACACCATGTGTGGTATCAATGTTTTTCAATGCTCTAGTATAGCATAATTCAACTATTGTATGGTTGGATTGCAACGTGTTTTCCCCTTGTAAAGTAGTTGTGCCAATTCCTTGAGCATCCACAATCTTGAGCATTATGGCTCTATGGGTTCAAAGCAAGTGTTATAACATGTAAGCTACTACTAGGCTACCTTTGTGTAATTAATTTAAACAAGGTCAAAAATCAAGATGAAAAAATGCATTTTACTTTGTCCTCCATTTGTTTTTGTGTGAAAATAAAATTATAGATACTTCAAATAGACCTCACAACTCCACTTAGATGCATAAACCTCACAACTCCACTTAGACGTATAGACCTAAGAAAGGCTTAAAGATAGATAGATGGGTAAAAAGAAAGAAAGAAAGACCTTAATATGTCTAATATATACTAAGTACATTTATTAGCTTCTATAATTTCAGAACTAAAAGGTTTATCTCCCGCTTTTGTTGGATATAACAATCATATAAAAATATATTAATTTCCTCTGTATTTATGGTGGACTGCCTAGTAGCATGGACAATTTATGGTCTCATCATTTCATAGTATGGTGATATCACTGACATAATAGAAACAGATGGTAACACAATATATCTATATACTGTTTTATATTGATTGTAGAGTATGGTGATATCACCAACATACTGTTTTATATTAGTTTTTTTTCAAATACTAATTAGATCTATTGTTTATTACAAATACATTGGGGTTCAAAGTGATCGTGTGACAAAATTGCACAAAACATAAAATATATCTATACCGTTGTATTCAATTGCATACATTTTTATACTTGCAATTAAACATTCCATCAAAACACTGAATTTTCAGCATTCTATATATATCCAAATTGTACATTTTTATATCCAATAAATTGAAGTTCCCTTTCATTTGTATACTCTTTTCCATTTTAGTTATTTCATGTGTTGTTTTTATAAGTTATATACACATTGATCAATTTCAACCAATATGTCTACACAAATTCAAATAAGGCCTAACACTTCCAAGGGCCACAAGTGATATTCGCAACATTGAGTGACAAGGCCTAACATTCAAAGCTATTTTGAGAGTTCCTGAGCTTCAAAGTCTTGGAAAGCAAAGTCGCATGCCAAAAAAACAACCAAATCATTTGAAAGCAATGTCAAATTCATACTCTTCATTTCTATACTCATTTGCATTTTATTTATTTCATATTCAAATAAAACCAGACAATTATTCGGCGTACCCCATTGCACACCTAAAGTGCAATTGCTAGTTTATTAGATTTTAAATTACCGTGGTATGTTTAAGCGCAAAATGGATAAGAGCAGCTAATAAATTTCGCGCCTTCAATTTTAAAAATAAACCCAGTTTCTTCGCTTCGAAATGTTCTCTTGGACAAAAAACAAAACAAAAACAGAACAAAAACAACCACATTTTACCTATGCGCCGTAATTAATGATCTCCTTGGACAAATACGCGTTCTATTCGAGTGTTTTCCGTTTCGAATTTCACATTATTTTGCAGGAAATTCAGCAGCGAATACAGAGAGATTTCGACGGCTGAATTGTGCAAAGACATAAAAGACTCACAGATAGCTGATGATTGAGAGGATTGCAAAAAAAGTTCGAAAACCCACGAGCAAGCATTATACAAATAAGTCAAATAAAGCCTCTCTTTTACCAACAAGTAAAATCGATCCAAAGGCCGATATTTGTGAAGAAAGGAAAGACGTACTGTGTAGTAAGCTGAGGCAGAGTCTTTTTGAAGATTTAAATCGCATGAATTTCTTGATCGACTTCTTGGAGGACTTTCATGACTTAGAGTTAAGATTTATAGGCAGAGAATTAGTCTTCCATGCTTGGAATAGAAGGGCTGCTATGTTTCCTGTCAAAAGCTTTTAGGAATATGATATAGGATTGCTTGTTGTACCAAATTGTTTTCTAGATGCCGGTATAATGGTCTGAATTGTGAATGACTTTAAAGAGAAACCTGAATAAGGAATTCATACCTGGCCAAAAATCTGAATCAATTGGAAAGGTTTTTGGGTAGCAAACTGGTAATATGCGAAAAATGGTCAAAAAACCGTGCACATTGAGAGTTATGGCTGATCCCAGAGTTTGAGAAACAGAGAATTGTAGAGGCATATCTACTATGACGATAATAGGGCCTATAAAGATAGGTAAGTCTTGTTTTACTGATATGTAATGTCCCCTCTTCGAAATTAAACCAAGATAAAACCCAAATGCGCATCATACATTTCTTGTTGGTCTTGGGAAATTTGCACTAGGGAAATAGGATTATAATAATAAAAGAAGAAGGTAATAATGTCAGAAAAGAGATTGCTTAAGTGATATTGTAAAATGAAATTATTATAAAGAGGGTCTGAAGTAAAGTTAAAATATAAAATAAGGTGGTCTTATAATCAAAGGTCATGAAGAAAACTCGAAGAGTTCTGTCTTTTGGAAGGGAATTGATACATTGGACTTTGGTTCAATTAACCTGATGATGAAAACCCTCTAGATCTGGAATAGGGGAAGAAAACCTCCCGATTTCCATCTCTAAATTAGTGGATGAAACCCTTGATTTAGACTTGGGGCAATCTCACCTAGGGATTGGATATGAGCTTAATTTTAACTGGCAATTCAATTTGACATCATGGTGAAGTCTTTCTGACTGCTATGCAAGAGCAGAATCATATATAATTTGCAGCGGCCAAAACTCATGATTGCCTAAGGGACGATTGGTGCCAAGGGTTTGTAAAATTTATTGCAGAGGCTACCGATGACTTAAGGTGGATATATTATCAGTAATTTGTGGTGGAATTCCCAACAGCAATTCTTGATAACCAGCAATCAGCAATCTATGTTGGAGGATGCATAATCTGAATTTGACAAGTCTCAAAGTGGTGATTCATATTCTTTGAGTGCTACACCTTCTAGTGACTCATATTTGAGGGTTTGATAGAACTGAGGCTGCAACTCCTAATCTGTGGTAAGTTTCTGCTAATTATAAGTGGCCGTGATTCTCCATTTGTGGCAGAATCTTCTAGACTCTAGAGTCTAGAGTATGCATCTATAGCAGGTTTCCTAAATAGGCGGACTTGACTCATTAGTTGGTTGGTAATCCTAAATGCTGCCAATGGTAAGGATTATTTCTGCAGAGCTGATAATTGATTCATTAGACGTAACTCCTGTATTCATAATTTATTTATTTTTTAAACGGGATATTACATGATGAATGCTCCTCTTTTATCTTTATTTTTTTAAAGATCACTAGTGGGAAGACAACGCATTAAGAGTATCCATAATTGATGTAGCTAAAATATGCATTAAGAGTTTCTATCTCTGTCATAGCTAAATATGGAGCTCAAAACCTGGCATTTTTTATTTTTGTGGAAAATTTTCCTGAATAAGAAAGGATCGAGTAATATGGTTTGTGTTGACTATTGAGTAAGCTTTATGTTGCAATTCACATATTTCTAGAATCTAATCTATTAGAAGCTAGAGAATGTATATCCAATTTCAACTGGGACCATGTTATGGTGTCGCTGCACACACCATTTCACGTTGCTTATATGTAGTTTTTGGATTGGGTGACCATTCTAAAAATCAATAGAAAAAATATTTGAATTATAGATGATTGACCATTTGACAAAATAGTGGGAGTGACAAAGTTCTTAATTCCAACTTTGTTTTTGTGATCATGAAAAGAGAAGGCAAGCATACCACAAACACCAATTTCTCTCATGAAATGTTACATCTAAGGCCACAGAAACAAGGAGAGGCTTGACCAATCATTAGCTATTCACATAATGCAAATCGACACCCAATCACTAACCTCACCCAAGCACACAGCTTAGTCAGGAACACCTCCTAACCTATTTTACGAAGGGACATGTCCCTAGGGATTTTCTGGGTATCCCCATACCTGGGATATTTTGGGATGTAGGGACATGCTGGAAATGTCCCTGAGCTGTCTGCTACACCTGGCTGCTGACTGGAAACTTGCCAAAAATGGTCACTGCCATTGGGGGATGACCAGCTGTCGCTGGGTGGAAAAGCCCTAAGCAAATTAAAAAAAATGTTGCCTCAGGAAAAAAACAGAGGCCCCCACACCGCTTTCAAAATCCTTAAAGCATCCATGGACCAACCATATTGAATTGAACGATGTGCAATGTGACTCTGCAACAGAAAAACTTGGCTCATAGTCCCTAAGAGCAACAGAAAAATTGAATGTTCAACATGAGTGGGCAGTTTGCATCATACTGTTCACTAATACAATGGCTTCCATATTGTTTAATGCTGACTCCTGAGGTTTACTATTGCAGTGGGCAGCTACATTTCACCTTTCAGCAGTAGTTTGCAGCTAAAGAATAGCAGCGGCAGAGGTAGGTGTTTGATTTTAAGATTTTTTTTTAATCCTTTAAAACTAAAACAGTTGAAAACTTAAAACTTAAGGTCCTGTGACAGTTTTTTGTTTTTCAATATTGTTTTCTTTCAGTTTGCAACTTTGCAATCTATTTTTTTCTTTAAAACAACAACATAAGCAGCACTGAGGGTAGTGAACTTGAAACTGTTGGCAAGGAACAAAGAAGAGTTTTAGTTGGGTGTTCATCACGGTGTGGCAGTATTAGAAAAATTGGTCCATATACAACTTTATTTAGTCAATCAAGAGGAATAGGCTTACCTCTTGATGGGTAGAGAAGTTGGTGGCCGTGCATGGTGCCTTGTGACTTCAGGGTTAGTAGACTCCTTGAATTGATAGATAAACCAAACGACGACTCAAGACCTGGATATGACACCAATATAAATCCGCTAACAACTTTGAAAAGCACACAATTTCATTTGTGGCTTTTCTCTGAATTTTATCGAGGTACAACTCCCTCACAAAATCTTCAATGAATTAATCTATCCTAAGGAAACGACATGTGCTTTTAACCAGAAAGCAGAAAAGGTGACTAACGCTAGCTCATAAATATGAAACCAACGCGAGGGCTAAGAATACAATCATTTATGATCAATACAAAGATTGAAAATCATAACTATCAAATCAAACTAATGTGAATAGATCAGACTGCAATAAATAAAAGATATATATATATAGCCTGTTCTCAAAGAAAACACGGCTAATCGTACACATAACACATAGGTTTGTATACTTCAAATCTTTCAATTTATAACACACCGATTATAAACTAATGTAGACTGTAATTAATATTATTCCTCCTCGAAAACACCCCCAGATGTACTCGGGAAGATTAAAAAAAAAAGTCCCCTCATCTATGTTTAACCCCTAATTTATAGTATGGCTAAAGCCATTTGAATGGACATTAAAGACGTTACTAGATTAATGACTTCTTGTATCCCAAACGTTTATCGGGAAATTGATAAGATAATGAAATTTGGCCAAGAATAGATATCAGTAGAGAAGATCAATCACTACCCAAGCAACAGCCGCCAAGGGACCAATCATTTCATCAATCTTTAATGCAATGTATGAGGAAGCCAAGTGGTAGCACGTGCAAGTTGTCCAATGAAGAATTGAAATTCAATCGACACAAATTGGCCATAAATGTGAATTAAATTCACATCTTATCAATCTTGAATGAATGCGTCCATGTCTAACCAAAATTCTATAAAGTCAGGCAGTGTCACTTTTCTCCCTAACATCAGTTGCATCCAATATGGTGAGCTCCCAAACTGATGGAAATTCCGTGAACAATTATATCGTTCTGGAAGAGATTGAGTGCAATCCTCTGTTTAGGCACATTTCTGATCAACTGAAAGAGGTCTTCGTGGTGCAGAGTATAGTGGAAGAAGAGGTGCTCCGAAGCATCCTGGGTGAGGCGTTTTTGAGCCAAGCTCATGTGCATATTACCACCATGTTGGAGCGGTTTATCTACACAGTTGTCAGGACTTCTGGCCATCGAGATTGGGGCGTGAGGGCATTGGAGTGTTTGGTGAAGCCTGAGTTCCATCACCGCGTTAGGGTGGCGATAAACGGACTCAGCTACTATCCTCAAACTGGGCTAGTAGTTGATGCCATCCGCATTGCATCAGCCATCCAGGATGAGACTCTGGAGGGGTCGTGGCTCTACTGCGCACTGGAGTAGTGAGGAATGACATGGGGTTGTTCGTGCAATTCCTCTAGTCACACGAGAACTTGCTTTCACCTGCTCAAATTGAACGCTTGCAGGTTGTTACTAAGGGCATCCGTGTCTTGATGTTTACCCTTTGAACATGAAATATCTTCCTTTTGCCTCTTTTTGTGTTTGCCAACCTGAGTTTTTGTACTCGAACCAAGCGATTATGGTTATACGAGCATAATGTAAAAACAATTATATATAAATAAAATATCTCTTTTGGTGTTATCTGTGTTTTACATGTATGGTTTGCTGGTTTCTGTTTATGTTGTGCTTGGAAATATTGGTTTTCTTCTATACAACATCACAATTAAATAACCAGACTGGGAATAATTCAGTTTAATCGACATAAGTCTTCATAGGCTGCAAAACTAATGGTTCGCATAACTTAAGAAAACCCCGCCCAGGTTCAAAATGACTTAGAAAATGCAGCTCGAGGCATAACTTGTGGATGAAGTCTCCAACTTTTGACTCATGACTTAATCCTTTTCGTACACGCACTTTAGGAGATACAAGAAGTTTGAATGTGACAAGGAAAACCCGCCAAATAAAGGAAAAGTAAGGTAGGCGGTAAAATGGGAAGTTCGACGAACTTCGCAAAACACTGCCCAGGTTCGAAATGGATGACAAAAGACCGTCGAGAACTAAATTTAGTTCATGACTTAGGTAAAACAATAAGATAACATCTCGAATAAAGACTTAAGTAAAATTTATGTGTAACAAGATTGAAACTATATTATATTATTATAATAATATAAATGTTATGCTCTACTCTAGCAAGCCTCGTGTGTCTGTCCCAGTTGATGAGTGAAATTTCATCAAACAATCGTTCACTTGGCATTGATTTTCGTTTGAACGGTCCCAACTCATCTTGCTCTTTGATCAAGGGAATTCTCTTCCTATTGCCCCCTTAGTTTAGACAGGGGTTCATTCAAGTATTGCCTTTAGAGTTAGGGTTTGCCTGCAATTTTATGGTTGGTCTGATTTTTACGATGTCTAAGGTTTTTGCCCTTCTATTTTTCCTTATTAAAATGTATGACCAAAAAACTCAGAGAAGTTCAAAATTTATAGAGGCAATATACATTAGGTTTGACATAGGGCACATGATTTTCTATTGGATTCTTCACGGGTTCATGCAAATTCGTTCGGGGCAAATCCACAATAGTTTGTACGCACTTGAACTAAATCCTCGACAAATCGGTTCCAAATCCAGATTGGGTACGAACCGGACTTAGATTTGGGCATAGGAGGGGACAAACCGGTAACATAGTTTTTAACAAATAATACTACCCAATAATGAAGTCCATGTGCACAATATATAATGTATTATCTCCATATAGGAATAACCCTTCAATTGGGTCAACAAGAGGCTAATTTTAAACACAGGGTCTACTTTTTTGAAAACCAGGAGCTTAGTAGCATTCAAAAATGAGTTTGTGACAGTAGATACAGTTCTTATATGATTCTGCAGTGGTAAGAATTTATTAAATATAGTGTTTGTTAACTTAATTTCCCAATGGATAAGGCATTGAACTGAAATTTTGTAGGAGTTTATGGTGAACTCCTCAACACCCCAGGATCACCTACAAGACAAAATATCTTCCACAAGAGAGAAATGACAAAAATATCATGCTATGATTATGGATGCAAGAATACCAAAATGAATATATAATGTACATATGAAGCCTTGCTTATATAGGCAAGGTGAGGGATAGGATTAGACAAGATCATGACAAGTGTTTTAATCCTATCACATGAGACAACTCATAACTACCTAGGACACAAGAATTAAATAAAATCTAACTAGATAATATAAGTGACAACTAATGCTTAACTAGAAAGATTTCTTCCTAGGACCTAAGTTGACTTAACAATGTAAATAGGACCTAGATAGGTAAAACACCTATATACACCAACACCCCCACTTAAGTGCAACTTAGGGAGTACTTATGCAAATGACACAAAGATTGGTCCCAGCTACGAGGCCATGTTAGGTACCCATGTACATATGCAAATGCAATCTCTCGCAAACGAAGAAATGGAGAAAACCTAGTGGGACAAAACACCTCCCCAAAAGAGATGAAAACAAAATGCTCTCAATGATGCATGAGAAGGACAAAATCCCATTCGAGGAAAAAGACCCTCCCATAAGAGAGAAGAAGAAGAGAGACCATGCAGCCCCTCCTCAATGTTGAGTCTTCTACAATGGTAGAAGCTCAATATTGAATGCTAAAGATGATCCAAAAGCATCGAACAACGTTCCTCTCCTTAGGAAGAAACAAAACTAAGATGGTATGCGGGATGCCTTCTCATTCCTAAAAGGAAGATGCGGGAAGAAGGATAATGTGTGATGTCTCTGAATGACACTCAAGTGTCTCCATGTCGATGCCAAAAGCTATCACACTCTAAACAGGTGTTCTAGGCCACACTATTGAAGAAGACAATCCGAAATCTCCTAGAACTGATTGTAGAACATAATCCAAAGACAAGGATACCTCCTTTAAAGAGAAAGAAGCCTCCAAATGCTGTCCAAAAGAATCCACACTCACATCAAATTGCAAAGAACGATCATGTAGAGAATGAACAAGAGGGTCAGTGTGTTCCCTCACAACAACTGAAGGATCATCTCCATGAAAGAGAAGATGTATGAAACAAAACAAACCACCAATGTTTGTTAAGTACATTGCACTTAGGGGGGGGGGGGTGTTAGTGTAAATAGGTGTTTTACCTATCTAGTCATTAGTAAGTCCTATTTACATGTTAAGTTTACTTAGGTCCTAGGAGGCAATCTTTCTAGAAGGTGTTAGTTGTCATTAGATCTTATCTTATCTTTTGACTTTTAATACTTGTGTCCTAGGTAGTTATGATATGTTGTCTCATGTCATAGGATTAAGACACTTGTCATAATCCTGTTTAATCCTATGTCTCACCTTAGCTATATAATCGGGTGGTCTCATATGTAAAACATAATATTGATACACGATTGATAGAACAATTGCTATCATTTGCATACTTTGATAGAATAGCATTATTCTTTCGTAGTTGATCTCTCCCATGCTTTCATGAAGTTCCTAGATCTTGGGTGGCTATAATTTTTAGCCAAATCTTGCACGGTGTAGAGTATTCTATACGAACTCTTACATGGTATCAGAGCTTTAGTGATGTAGACTTCTTCCTAGATTTGAGGGACCAATCCAACTACTCCCTAAGTTGCACTTAAAGGGGGGTGTTGGTGTAAATAGGTGCTTTACCTATCTAGTCATTAATAGGTCCTATTTACATGTTAAGTTTACTCAGGTCCTAAGTGGGAATCTTTCTAGAAGGTGTTAGTTGTCATGAGATCTTATCTTATCTTTTGACTTTTAATACTTGTGTCCTAGGTAGTTATGATATGTTGTCTCATGTCATAGGATCAAGACACTTGTCATAATCCTATGTCTCACCTTGGCTATATAACCATGTGGACTCATATGCAAAACATAATATTCATATATGATTGATAGAACAATTGCTATCATTTGCATCTTCTGAGAGAATAGCATTATTTTTTCATAGCTGATTTTTTTGTGCTTTCATGAAGTTCCTAGATCTTGGGTGGTTATAATATTTAGCCAAATCTTGCATGGTGTAGAGTATTCTACACCAACTCTTACATGGTATCAGAGCTTCAGTGTTGTACACTTCTTCCCAGATCCGAGGTGTTAGTTTTAGATCAGATTTAACAGAAGGTAGAAAATACAACACATAGAATAATGAACACAGTATTTTACCCTGGGAAAACCCTCCTACTCGAGGGAGAAAAACCCAGCAAGATATTCTCTTATAAATTAGAAAAAATAAGTGCAGGAATAGCACTCAAAATCAGGCTCTAGAAAGGCCGAATACAATACAATGGATCTGCACTTGTATATAGTGTAATTTCTTTGAATGCACAAAATATTTAACTCTTCTCCTTGAGTCGAATCTGCTGCTCTTGAAAGTAGACCTGTTGCTGAAGGAATTTGAACTTGGAATGAAATGATTTGATGCTTAATGTGGAGACACCTTCTCCTTTATATAGCAAGCTAGGTGACGTTTCTTCTAGGGCCGACCTAGAAGGAATAATATTTGTTTTACAAAAAGAAAGGCCGACTTGCCTTTGATTAATTTCTCTTAGGGAAATACCTCCTGCAGCTATAAAACACTAACACTCTCTCTTAGCTAGGGAGGTATTCTCAAATATCCTCGTCATGGAGTCTCTCAACATGATGTCCACAATGGCTACACCCAATTGTGGAAAGCACAACTCAGTCTCAGAGATGTGATCTTGTACAAGGGCTTTCACCTCATATTTCTCAGTCTCAGAGAAATATACACTACAAGGGCTTTCACCTCATATTTCTCTGTCTCAGAGAAATATACCCTTGATAGAGAAATATATGCTACAAGGGATTTCACCTCATATTTCTCCGTCTCAGAGAAATATATGCTACAAGGGCTTTCATCTCATATTTCTCCGTCTCAGAGAAATATACACTACAAGGGCTTTCACCTCATATTTCTCTGTTTCAGAGAAATATACACTACAAGGGCTTTCACCTCATATTTCTCCGTCTCAGAGAAATATACATTACAACAAATCTTAATGATGCTGTGACTCCCTCTGGAGCTCCAAGTACCCGCATCAACCTCTTGACCTCCTCGTCCAAGATTGCTGACAATGTTTGCCTTAGAGGAATGGTATCCAACACACTTTAGGCACTACTCCTAGCAACACCTTTAACTGACTTGCGAGAGTCTAGGACTTAGTCCTCTTCGACCTCATCCCAGATCACCCTATTTTGAATAGGTTTGCGGTGCTACCAAAGTCAAAATAAGGTTGACTGCCTTGTGCAATTCCGTTCTCTGCAGCTGAAGAGGCCTTCCAAAGACTTAGCACTTGGCCTTGCAACATTGCAACCCACTTAGCTGACACCTTCACTTCTTCTTAGTGAGTCACTCCAGTTCCTCGTGACATAGGACTACATCTTGCTAAACACAGAACTCCTTGATCCCTGCCTCAATATAGAGATTACAAAAATCCTTTGGAAGTGAACTCCCTTGCATTTACGGATCTCAGAACCTTAGTCCTCTTCCCGGACATGTCATTGATTTACTGAACTCGCAAAGACTCGAAAACTATTATGCTTTCACAACTCTCAATCCAATAGCCATTAGCATGTCTTCTCCAATGATCTTTGATAGGAACCTCACGTTGTTTAGTGTCTTCATCCTTCTCAATCTTCTTTGCTGATGCAAACTTTCCATCCAAGGCTGACCCAACCTTGTGCCCTCAAAAGATGACTCCAGTGAAGAATCATCAGAGTTATGTGCCACCAACTCAGTCCCATGGCTGCAAGCTATGTCTCCATGTTTGTTCATTTCTCCAGCCGGCATGACTTCCTCACAGAATGCCTCAAGCTCTTCCTCCCTTTGAATTCCTTATGCAAACTCTGATAATTAATCCATCATCCTTTTTCTCCTTGATCCATCTTGCAGTTTAAAGAGATTAGTGATAGTTCATAAAATCAAACTACCCCAATACAAATGAAACATGTAGTCATCTAGCAAATATCATTAGATAAAGCAATTAAAGGAATGATACATAATAGAACTTATCTTTGTTGATTTAGATGCAACCATTTTTCTCCTCCTGACAACCATCATCTTCGCTTGATGATGTTCCCTGTAACACTCATACATTTTGGAGAGATGGTCATTATCCATAAGGTGCTGCAAGTAGACATCCTCCATCATAGGCACGGTCCTTTGAAACTCTTGAAGTTGTGTGAGGTAGAGGACTTCTTTCAAGTGCTCATCCTTTCCTTCGATCTTCATTTTATCCTTCAAGTGATGTGGCCCACACCTAGCTTGTTCATGCCTCCATGAATCAGCTTCTTTAAAGTTTGCCCTTAGGTCTGCAATAATTTGCCTTCAAGGTCTGCAATAATTTGCCTTTAAGATCTGCCCTAATTCGCCTTCAAGATCTGCCCTTAGGTCTGCTCCGAATGGGAATGATATTCAATGAAGAATGCTTAGACAAATCTGATCAGATCTTCCCTAAACCCGCTCTGATACCATGTTAGTTTTAGATCAGATTTAACAAAAGGCAGAAAATACAACACATAGAACAATGAACACAGTATTTTACCCTAGGAAAACCCTCCTACTCGAGGGAGAAAAACCCAACAAGATATTCTCTTATATATCAGAAAAAGTAAGTGCAGGAATAGCACTCAAAATCAGGCCCTAGAAAGGCCGAATACAATACAATGGATTTGCACTTGTATATAGTGTGATTTCTTTGAATGCACAAAATATTTAACTCTTCTCCTTGAGTCGAATCTGCTGCTCTTGAAAGTAGACCTGCTGCTGAAGGAATTCGAACTTGGAATGGAATGATTTGATGCTTAATATGGAGACACCTTCTCCTTTATATAGCAAGCTAGGTGACCTTTCTTCTAGGGCCGGCCTAGAAGGAATAATATTTGTTTTACAAAAAGAAAGGCCAACTTGCCTTTGATTAATTTCTCTTAGGGAAATACCTCTTGCAGTTATAAAACACTAACACGAGGGACCAATCTCGGTGTGAAATTTTTGTTGGGTGTGAGTTGAGGTTTCAAGGACCTCACCATTGAATTCAGGGCGTTAGAGAATGTAATGTCCCACCCTAGTTTGAGTTTGGGATTTGTGATTTTTTCCTTCGATTATTTCAGTTTGAGATATGGGACATTTCGTCAAACAAATAGCATAACAATGACAAAAACTAATTTCAAAATAAATAGATATGCATTACTAGGAAGTTACTTCAGTATTGAAGGTGTACAATCTCATGCAAGTAATTCATAACTAAGATATATCATAACAACAATAATGATAAATCTAGAAACCAAGCTTTCACATAGATTCATATGACTGCCACACTCAGAAATACATTCAAATATTCAAGTAATAGTTCACAACATTAATTACCAATTTTTGTGTAGACTCCCAGGTAAATGTAGTGCCTAATACATTGTCAACAGGTCTGGTTCATAGCAGAAAATAAGATATGTTCATCAATATGGTAGGTTACCCTCTACAAGGAATCATGCCCAATAGGTCTGCAATGCTAATTTTAGGATCATAAATTAAATAAGCAGATATAGAACAATTTTAAACAATTTGATACAGCATATACCCTGGGAAAATCCTCCAACTTGAGGGAGAAAAACCCAACAACAATATATCACTTATATATTGAATAATAACCAGCAATTTGCTTTACAATAAGGCCAATCACAAGGCCGAATATCAACACCTCAGTTGATGCAATACAAAATAATATCGATCTCCTTGTAGATGATAATCTCGACCTTCTTGAAGGCTTCGATCTGCTGAAGGTAATGCTCGATCTCTTACTAAAGTGCGAACTTGAACAAGTAATGAATGAATGGTGAAATGAGGAGAGTGAACACCTATATATACAATGTGAATGTGACTTCTCCCAAGAGATGTATCTCTTCTTCAAGAGGTCGGCCACCAATGAAAGAATATGACTTACATGAAGAGTGGCGAATATCAAGGAGAGGTCGGCTACAATAACAAATATTGTTTAACATTCAAGTGAAGCGCCTTTTCACTAAAAAAGGTGTCTACAATAAATAAATAGCCGTTAGGCTATATTTAATTGATTGCTTTATGAAATCGTGGCTGGAAGTAGGGACCTGCGGTTGAACGTCAACACTCCCTCTCAGCTAGGGAGGAATACTTCCAAATATCCAATGTCATGGAGTCTCTCAACATGGCACCCACAATGGCTACACCCATATGTGGAAAGAGCTCATCACTGAGTCACTCAACGTGATATCGTCCATCATGGCTACTCCCATGTATGGAAAAGAACATGTGCACAAGTGCTCATCACGGAGTCACTCAACGTGATATCGTCATCTCAACATGACGTCCACCATGGCTACTCCCAGAGGGTGGATAAACACAAGTACAAAGAAATCATCATGGAGTCTCTCAACGTGATGTTGTCATGGAGTCACTCGACATGACATCCACCATGGCTACTCCTAGAGGGTGGAAACAAGGGCTTTCACCTCAAATTTCTCTTTTACAGAGAAAATGCATTAACAAGGGTTTTCACCTCAAATTTCTCTCTCATAGAGAAAGATGCATTAAAGCAAATCACAGAAGATCACTGATGCTGAGTCTCCCTCTCAACTAGGGCTTCATTCTCCACAACTCCAAGCTTGTCTTGAAAGTTTACAAGCTTTACTCTGGAGAGAGGCTTGGTGAGAATATCAGCCGTCTGCTCATTAGTGCAAATGTATCTCAATTGGATAGCTTTCCTCAATACCATATCTCTGATGTAGTGGTATTTGATCTCAACATGTTTTGTTCTATTGTGAAACACTAGATTGACAGAAAGCTTCACACAACTTTGATTATCACAATGAATAATAGTCGGCTCCAATGATTGTCCAAACAATCTTGCAAGGAGCTTCCGAAGCCACATTGCTTCTCGGGTTGCTACACATGCTGCAATATATTCGGCCTCTACAGTGCTTAGTGCCACTGAAGACTGCTTCCTACTACACTAGGAGATCATTGCAGACCCCAAACTAAAGCAACATCCAGAGGTGCTCTTCCGATCAACTACACACCCTGCCCAATTAGAATCATAATATCCTTGCAGCTTTAGGTCTACACTGGAAGTATATCTCAAGCCATATCCAACTGTGCCACGCAAGTATCTCAGAATATGCTTAGCTGCAACTAGATGAATTTGCCTTGGTTCACACATGAATTGACTAAGTGCACTCACTGCATAGCAAATATTTGGCCTGGTATTAACTAGATACATCAACGATCCAATCAACTGCCTATACATAGTGGGATCCACCAGATGTGAACTAGCTGCAGACTCATTCAACTTCTTCAAATTGGTCTCCATCGGTGTAGACATGGATTTGCAATCCATCATACCAAATCTCTTCAAGATGTCTATAGTATACTTCCCTTGACTCAAAATGATCTCATTAGGCCTCTGCCACACTTCTAATCCTAGGAAATAATGCATCTATCCAAGATCCTTCATCTCGAATTCAGAAGCTAACTCCTTCTTGCATTTGATAATGAGATAGTAAGACATAGATCATCAACATAAAGAACCAAGAGTAATGCCAAACCATCAACTACCTTGAAGTACAAATTTGAATCAGCATCATTCTTGGAGAAACCCAAGCTCATCAAGTATCGATCAATCCTCTCATACCAAGCACGAGGAGCCTGCTTAAGGCCATACAAAGCCTTCTTCAATTTACAAACATGAGACTCCTTCCCATGAATCTCAAAGCCATCAGGTTGCTCAATGTATACCTCTTCTTCAATTACACCATTAAGAAATGCAGTCTTCACATCCATTTGATGTAACTTCCACCCTTTGGCTGCTGCAATAGCAATGATAGTCCTGATGGATGTATAATGAGCAACCGAAGCAAATGTTTCTTCATAGTCTATTCCCTCTTTCTGGGAGAATCCTCTAGCCACAAATCTAGCTTTGTACTTCTCAATTCTTCCATCAGCCGCATGCTTGATCTTGAAAAGCCATTTAGAAGATACAACATATTTCCCTTCTAGTTTTGGTACAATATCCCAAACATCATTCTTGATGATAGATTGATATTCTTCAGCCATAGCATCTCTCCATAATTGCTGACTTGAAGCTTCCTCAACACTGGAAGGCTCAGATTCAATGATATGAGTCATTAATGCAACATAGCTTGGAAATTTTTGTGGTCTTTTGCTTTCTCTGAATGTTCCTTTAGGAGCTGCAAACTTTTCTGCCTCCTGCATTGTTTGCCGAGGCCATAGAGGTCTCTTTCGACCTATGACAATGTCTCTTGGCCCATCAGTTGGCTCCAAAGGCTCACTTGGATCAACATCCTCTTCTGGTGCAGTAGGCTCCCTTTGAATCTTAGGAGTATGATCAACGCCCATGTCCTGAGGAGTCTCTTGATCTTCATTATCTATCTCCATGTATGAACCTTTAGACCTTTTAAATGCAATATCTTCTTCAAAAGTAACATCCGTGCTAATCTCTATCTGTTTCTGACCTGGAATGTAAATCTTGTAGGCTTTTGAAGATTCACTGTAGCCACAAATATTCCTTTCTTGCCAAATGGTTCTAACTTAGATCTCTTATCTTTAGCCACATGGATGTAAACAGGACAACCAAAGATTCTCAAATGACTAACCTCAGGCTTTACACCTGTGAAGGCTTCTTCAGGAGTCATATTTTCCAAAATACGATGAGGGCTTCTATTCTGAACATACATAGCAGTTCTAGAAGCTTCTACCCAAAGGAAGGTTTGCAAGTCTTGATCATGGATCATAGCTTTAGCTGCCTCAACAATGGATTTGTTCTTCCTTTCTGCAACACCGTTTTTACTATGGATTGTAAAGGACACAAAACTCCCTCTAATCCCTGCCTCGATACAAAAGTTACAGAAGCCTCCAGAGATGTATTCTCCTCTGTTATCAGATCTCAGAACTTTGATCCTCTTCCTAGACAAGTTCTCTACTTGAGCCTTAAATTCTTTGAATTTCTCATGTACCTCTTCAGATTCTTTAGTCTGTAAGAAATAAATCCAAGTCTTTCCAATGCACATCCTCGGCAAGTACCTTCATGCTCCTGACTGAGTTTTGGAAGGCCAGTGACCATCTTCTCCATGGATGGAAGTGCTCTGTAATGGAGGTGAGCAAGTCTTCTATGCCAAAGCTCACTTGAACTGGTGGAATCATGCAACAATGGCTGCATTGGACGAATGGAAAGTCTATAAAGACTGTCTTGCCGAACACCAATCACTCGGGCTGTCTTGATGCTAGAGTTCTTCGGCCAAGCAAGAACTTTTCCTTTGGAAAATGCAACTTGATATCCCTTGTCTTCCAAAGCTGAAATTGGTACAAGGTTCCTCTTGATACTTGGTACGAACAACAAATCGCTCAAATGAAGAGAAATGCCGGAATCTAGGTGAAGAGAGGAGGCTCCTGCATTGAATAGCATGCATCATCTCCAATTATCACTTGAATGTTGGTATCTCTCTCCACCAAGTCTGATAGATGTTCTCTGAATCCGGTAATGTGTCGGGAACCGCCACTATCAATCAACCAAGTGCTGCTATCGGTTGGAACATTGCTTGATAGGGCTGAGATAAATAGAAATCCGCTTGAATTATCTCTTGAGTCCTTTTGAGGAGAGAAATCACCCACATTTGCAGTAGAGGCATGTTGCTTTGGTCTTGTAGCACAATCTCTTGCATAGTGACCAAACTTGTCACATCTGAAGCACTGTATATGGGAGAGATCCTTCTTCTTCTTAGGTTCAGGAGCAACATTCGATCTTCTATCTCTGTTCCTCTTGAAATTGCCTTTCTTTCCTTCTTTTCTTTTCCTCTTCGAAGTTTGAGCAGCAAGAACATGATTGTCTTAATTGTTAGAACTTTGTCCATTACCTCTTGCTGCCAATCTTGATTCCTCTTGAATACAATCTGCCCTAAGTTGATCAAACTTTGGTAGCTTCAATCTTCCACTAATACCTTGGATAAATGGCTCCCAAGATTGAGGAAGACCATTGAGTGCCAACATGACTAAGTCTCTATCATCAACCATATTACCAATGGCACAAAGCTGATCTCTCAACTCGGTGATCTTCATGAAGAAGGAGATGGCTGAATCTCCTTTCACCATCTTGATGTGATGAAGCTGTTGCCTTAATGCAAGAGCTCTACTAGTGTCATTGATCTCATATAGTCCCTCCAAAGTCTTGAACATCTCTCTCGCTGTCTTCAACTTGGAGATAATAGGCACAAGGTGATCCTTCACTGAATCAATCAATATCTTCTTGGCCTTTGTGCCATTCTTCCTCTATTGAGTTTTCTCAGTCTCATCGGAAGGTTCAGGTACTTCGTTCTCCACGAACTTGATAATATCATTTTCTTCCAATGCAATAAGCACTCTAAACTTCCAAGAGGTAAAGTTGGAGGCACCATCAAGTCTATCTTCAACCTTGAGTCCGTTCACCATTTTCGTAGATAAGATAGACACACAAAGATGAGAATGAGAGTGGAAGATAACACTGCTGATGTAAATCTGATTGCGATCTTGCTTAAATCCGCTTTGATACCATGTTAATTTTAGGATCAGAAATTAAATAAGTAGATATAGAACAATTTTAAACAATTTGACATAGCATATACTCTGGGAAAACCCTCCAACTTGAGGGAGAAAAACCCAACAACAATATATCACTTATATATTGAATAATAACCAACAATTTGCTTTACAATAAGGCCAATCACAAGGCCGAATATCAACACCTCACTTGATGCAATACAAGATAATATCGATCTCCTTGTAGATGATAATCTCGACCTTCTTGAAGACTTCAATTTGCTGAAGGTAATGCTTGATTCTTACTAAAGTGCGAACTTGAACAAGTAATGAATGAATGGTGAAATGAGGAGAGTGAACGCCTATATATACAATGTGAATGTGACTTCTCCCAAGAGATGCATCTCTTCTTCAAGAGGTCGGCCATCAATGAAAAAATATGACTTACATGAAGAGTGGCGAATATCAAGGAGAGGTCGGCTACAATAACAAATATTGTTTAACATTTAAGTGAAGCGCCTCTTTACTAAAATAGGTGTGTCCAATAAATAAATAGCCGTTAGGCTATATTTAATTTATTGCTTTATGAAATAGTGGCTGGAAGTAGAGACCCGCGGCTGAACATGAACATGCAAACGCATAGCAGGGACAAATTGATACCCTTCTATAGCCCATGGTTTCATGACCAGCTCCACGAATCACTCCCATGGCATTATGTACTGAAAAATTCCCATGCACCCCTTGTATTGCAGTTTGAAATAAGAATATAGACCAGCGTTTGCCTTGGAATGGTGGAATAGCTGCGAAGGCAATGAAGTACCTGCAGAAACCCACACTCAACTCTCCATTCAATACCCATGACCTCTTGGCAAGTCGACGACCCAAGGAGATAACCCTTGCTTCCACAATGAATAAATATAAGCTCAATGCATATCGTCCAACAACAATAAATCCTTCAAACTCTATGCCTAGTTTGAAGTATGAAAGGCACGAACTGAGAATAAGGAAATACCAGGGCCAACCTTGGATTCCTCTGAGTATGGTGTCCAACACTCTCTTTGCAAAGCCCTCAATTTTGAATGATAACCTCAAACCTCTAATTGTATAGAGAAATAATAATTTGATATTCAAATCCCTTAACAACTAATCAAACGATCTTTGAAGCACAAGCACAACCCCTGAACGAAGTTGTTAGCTAGTAGCCTTGGGAGATCTTTCACTCCTGTAGCATGTTGTTCCTCATGAGGGTTTCCGTCCTCAATGAAGCCAAGAATTTCAAACTTTCCAGTCCAACCTGCAAAACCCTTATCAATTTTCTTCTCAACATCAATGTGCAAATGAGCTCACAAAAGGGCTTTTATAATTCCCTCCCATTCCCACGCCCAAGTTGGCAATTTAAAATTATTTTATTTATTTTATTTCTCGCCTTATAACTCCTTTAAGTTGGTGCCACTTTATATTATAAAATAATCTTTTAAAATTCCTTATAATGCCTTTTTATCATAAGTCATTAAAATATATAAATAGCGCAATAAGTTAAATATTTAATTTAGCATTATTATTAACGTTATTTAAATTTAATACCCATGACCATGATAAATGCTAGGATAAATCATGGTGAGAATTTGCTAACTTTCCTAATATGGAAATACTACCAACTCTGATCCCTTGTGACTTACTAAAAATAGTAGGTATGGATAAAGTGTCCAAAACAAGCTTCAAAAGGTATACAACAATAACCCTGGAAACACTGAGCTGGGAAACACCAATCGAGCGCAAATGGTTGATTGACCAAGTCCACAAACGCCCTCATAGGGCCCCCTAACCACGCTGTTGGTCTACGGGGATCAAGTGATGGACTAACCTTTGCAATTGACGATTGCCTAGGAAAAGGGACATTACAGTCCGCCCTCCTCAAGATTGCTTGTCCCCAAGCAATCCACACCTGAACACCTTGGCCTATCACTTGAATACAGGGATCCTAGCTAAGCTTGTATAATGCCCCACTGTATGTCCTTTGTATCAACCAAATAAAGATAAAATCAATGTCAACATTTCTATCAACCTCTACCCTAGTGTAAAGCAATCTACCAAATATTGAGATTCCTGGATCCAACAACCAAACTGGAAGTCCACCATTTCCAACATCCGTAGACTTCTACTGTTCCGCTCTGATAAAACCATCATCATTGCGCCATGTAATGTTCCAAACTCAACTTGAGTATTCTGGTCGATGCATTGTTGAAAAAGTGTTTTTAAACACTATTTTTTTATAATAAAATAATAAATAATGTTTGCTTTGTGGGCTGACCTCACTTGAGGCGCCAAAATTCATTTCCTTTGTCTTTTGGCCGACATTCCTTCATGTTGGTGGGTTAGATAAGTTTAAATAGGTGAATTGTTTTCTTTAGGGACATCACGAGTTTGGAATTCATGGTCTGCCTAAACCGGTGAAGGGCGTAGCCGCTTCATGCGTGGCACCAGGTAACTGGACGTAGTTTAGTCCTGGCACTCGTGTTTAGTCTCTCTTAGCATTACTCATCGTTTTGGGATTGATTTGAGTCAACATTTCTTGCTACAGGCTTGAGGAGCGAGCTTCAAGTCGGATTATATAGAGGCAACTCATATTTCAGGTGGCGCACATTGCATACAGGCCAGATAGTGTTTGGATTTGTAGAGACCACACCAGGTATACCAGCTGTGTCCAGGCAGAGCCTCTTGGCTCTGGACGCGTCTTCACAGGGATAGCCCAATCATCCACCTTTCTCCATGCATAGCCACAGTAAGTAATCATAGCTTACCCACCTTGCATTCCAATCACGCCCAGGCTCACCTGCATGCATCATCCTACACATACCGTCACCCTTATCACATTCTGTCGCACATCCATTTCACCATGGCCTCACTCTCTGCATTCTCATCGATCGGCCACAACAGTTGCACGGAGCCGACATCATAAACGGAGATCAAAAGCAATCGTTTGTTAGTGTCACCACGATTCCAGGGGACGGATTATCATCGCAGCCTCACCTATAACTAGATCATCTATACCAAGATGCAGAGTTTGTGTGGAGCGAAGCCACTGAAAGGGCGAGCTCCTAATCGGTTTATCGAATGTCTGGCTTCCTATGCCCTACAGTTATATATCAGTGATCGATTCTGTATTGCCTTGTTAATTCCAAAATTACAATAATTGCCTGGCTACTGTATTTCAGTTTCTGATATATATATATACATTGTTGGAAGTTCGCTGTTTTGTGTGCTTGTATTTGTTAATCAATTAAATGCAATTGAATCTTGATCATTATTGTTTCCGAGTTGTTCATTGTGAAAACAAGTAATTCTGCCCTAGCTACTTACAGTGGTATCGAAGCCACAAGACCTGCCAGCTTGTGGGTAAGATTTTTATGCACTTAAGTGAGAGATTTATAGGCAATTGAGTAAGAGAAGTTGGAGGCAGCCTCTCAGATCAGCAACAAGGGAATAGGAGGTAGGGGTAAGGAAAGAATGGAGGACCAGAATAATAAACTCGAAGCTTTCATGGAGAAATAGGATCAAACAACTCAGACTTTGCTGCAATTATTACAGTCCCTTACGGCTGCAGTGAACAACAAAATTGGGACCAACAATGCCGAAGTGGGGCATTTGGAATGCTCAGGAGAAGGAGAACACAATCGAACCTCGAAGGGTTCCACACACAGACCTTCTTGGCCTAAATTTTTTCCTAGGACAGAGGCACGACATGAAGAAGAAGATTAGCTGAGCTATGGTAGCATTGTACAAGACTATATGAAGTTGGACGTTGAAGCTCAAACAACAATTCCCTTTGATTAGTTTTACAAAGCCAGAAGAAGTGAGGGGAGACAATACCGTGGGAATAAAGATCTTCAACATAAAGTCAACAAGCTTTCACTCCCTACTTTCAATGGTTCGGGAATAGTGACTGCACATGCATGGGTGTAAAAATTAGATACATACTTCTCTCTCAGCCCCATGACCGAGGATGAAGCTATCAAATTCGCTATCTTACACTTTGAGGGTTTAGCTCACGAATGGTGGCACCATGGTATCATAACTCAAGGGTTTGGAGTAATGACTACATATGAGGACTTCACACAAAAGCTAATGGAGAGGTTGAAATATACCGGGCCAATTTTTTTTCAATTTTTCAATTGCAAGTTACAATGAACAAGCACCCGTTAAGGTTAGCTCATAAACCAAAACGATGCTGAAGTAACTCTAACCAGAATGTACACCAGGATCCCGATGTGGGCAAGGTGTGAGCATTGGTCAGAGGATCTTAAAGGAAATGCGGAAACAAGAACTCTAACCAAGAGATGCGTCGATGAACGACGAGCATACGGTCAGAGGATCCCTATCTATTGCAATACTGAAAATTAACTCAACACCAAGTATGTGCTACTCAATCCATGATGGATAAGAGGCGACCATATGGCAGAGACTTAAGAAATTACAATGCAGAACAAGTAAATAGGCGGCAAGCCAGCCTCTTCCACTTATTCAGTGGGTTGTTACAAACATGAGATTAACTGAAATAAGAAAGGTGCTAACAGTACTACTGTTCAGCTTACAATAATAGAGTTTCAGCAGTTAAGCACAAGATAAGAGACTTCTCTCAGCTGCAACAATATATAAAGTTATCCTTGATGCCCTCAATACCTTTCCTCTCAAGATCTAGCTCAAATGAAGGGCTTCAAACAAGCTGTTATGACAGACCCAAGACTGAAAACTGTTATCAGCAATACAGTAGTTCAATGAAATGCTCACAAAACACTCACCACTCACCCAATATGCATGAAAATTGATGCAAATGACTCCTATGATGAAGGCGCCTAAACTGAAGACACAAACAGCCCCTAAATTTTGTTATTTATTTTTTTGACACAAATCCCAAGGCATCCAAAAAGGTACGGCTTTATGAGAGGGGCGATTCTCTTCTCTAAATTCAAGTTCTTCACATTAAAATCTGATAATTGGTGCAAAGGGTCGCCCAGCATAGACAAGAAGATAGGAACAATACCCAAAATGAAATATTTTTGTATTTTTGAAATATGAGTGAAAATTACAATCAGCTATGAACTCAGCAACTACAGAAAATGACATGAAAATGCAAATAACTGAACTACAAATTGCACTAACTCACAACAAAGCAAACCTCACTACAAAATGCACTCAAACAAGTAAATCTCTCCACTAGGTGCTGTCTCACAAGCACGAAGTTGAGCCTAGCTAGGAGGCATTCATTCCTCGAAGCAATCCTCTCACCATTTCGGCAGCATAACTTTACTCAAGATGTTGGATGATGAAAATGAAGACCAAGACCTCCTTTTAAAGACTTGTGATGACTTTTCCAGAAGCTTCTAGAAACCCTGCTTTTCAAATTTTGAGAAACTCCTTTTCCCTCCAAAAGTGGCGTCCCCTTTGTCTTAAGCAATTTTGACTTTTTAATTTAAAATAATCTCCTCAAGATGGGCGTCCTTTTTCAAACATTGATTTTTGAGCTTTAGAAAAATATAAAATATCCTCATGAGGCGCCACCCCTTCAAAGACCCCTTTTAAAAACAACTTAAGTTCAATCACTAGGCTAAGGGGGGGGGTCAACAGCAAAATATAACATTAAACATGACTTTATTAAAAATAATTCAACTTATCTCTCCAAACGAGCCCCAAAGCCAAAGTTGAGCAATCCAACTGAACATATTGAAGTAGAAGGTCAATCGAGCCGAACCCAACAGGACTTTGCCAGAAATAGAATTTACTAAAAATAGTAAATTCGTGAAAGTGCTCAGAATGCCAAAAAGAACACATCACCGAAAAGCTCACGAAAAACCCAGAAGGAATCCGCAGTTCAATCACCAATCCGTGAGCACAAGAAACCACCAAACAAGAAACCCTAATTTCACCACCGAGAAGCCTACGGGTCTCCAGAATAGGCCAACGGTCAATCAGAAGAAGTCATGCTTGAGAAGGGGACATTACAGAGGTTTGATAGGAAAGATCTCGAAGCTTATTTCTAGGAGTTGACAATATTGACGCAAACAAGCACCATGGATGAATATGTTTCAGAATTTCAAAGGCTTGCTGTGATGGTACCAGATGTTTCAGATAAAAGGCTTACATTTGTTTCATTGAGGGTCTATCAGACTCTTTTCGTGGTTTGGTGAGAGCCTTGGAGCCGATGAAATATTCCGAACCAATTTTTTTCAATTTTTTCAATAATAGATACAATGCAACACACATCCGTTAGGGTTAGCACTTAAACCAAAACGATGCAGAATTCAACTCTAACCAAGAATGCGCCGGATGACGACGAGCATATGGTCAGAGGATCTCAAAGCAAAGCTGAATAAAGAACTCTAACCAAGAATGCGCCGGATGACGACGAGCATATGGTCAGAGGATCCCTAACTTCTATTATGCTGAAAGTAAACTCGACACCCAGAATGTGCTTTCAAACCCGGAGTGGGAATGGAGCTACCATAGGGCGGAGATGTAAGATATTACAATGCAAATCAAAGTAAATAGGCGGCAAGCCAACCTCTTCCACTTATCTAGCGGGTATTACAATAAAATAACAAAGAAGAAGTAAGATTGTTGACAGTACTATTGTTCAACTTACAATAATTAGAGATTCGCCTGCCAAATACATAGAATAAGAAAGTCTAACTATGCTGCAATATAGTATAATGTCTCCTCAATGATCACAAAGACTTTCAACCCAAACCCAACTCAAAAGATAGACTTTACGCAAGCTGATATGACAAAACAGCAACTTAATATGCATAACCAACAACCCTAGAATCCACTAAAATGCTCACAACTCACTCAATACTTGCCAGAATGACATGAGACTTGATGCAAACGAAAGCTAGGATGATGACAATGAAGACTAGACAAAGAAACAGCTGACAAATTGAAGTATTTTTTTTCTAAACACTTGCCAGGCAAAGCAGAATGGTACAGCTTCAAGAAATGTTCTACCAACAAGATAAAATCCAAGACACCTCCTGCAACTTGGCATAGAGGGGCGCCCAAGGCTAGCAAATGCATGGGTAAACTACCCAGAACCAAAATAAATTCGCCCAAAGACTTATGAGTATAAACTTCAATCTGCAATACAAAATCAGCAACTCTAGATTTTGATTAAAATGCAAGAAACTGAACTACAAATGCAAAACAACTTCTACAATGCAAAATCTCACTACAAATCTCACTCAACTACAATCTAACTCTCCACTAGTTGCTGTCTTTCAAGCAAGAAGTCGAGCCAAGGCTAGGAGGCATTCATTCCTCGAAGCAATCCAAATACCATTCCGGCAGCATAACTTTACTCAAGACATAAGATACTGAAATGAAGAGAAGAGGTCTCCATTTATAAGCTCAACAAGGAATCTCCAGAAACTTCTAGAAAGTGCGCCCTAATTCCAATTTGAATTTGACTTCAATTTCCCTCCAAGCATAGGCGTCCCACTTTCAAAGCTAATTTTGACTTTTATTTAAAATTTATCTCCTCAACAAAGTTGGCGTACCTTTCTCCTTGTGCATTTTTGACTTTAGAAATATCAAAATAATTCCCCATGAGATGACCACCCTCAAATTCCCCCTTTTTAAAACAACTTAAACTTGTAACACTAGACCAAGGGGTCATAAGATGAAAATGAAACATTATTAATTTAAAATAACTTATCTCTCCAAAATGAGCACCTTAAAGCCAAAATCAATATTACCAATTGAACTGCCAGAAGAGGAAAGCTTGCTGAGCTGATGCTGACTAGACCACTGCTAAAAATAGAATTTACTAAAAATAGTAAATTCAGAAAGTTGCTCGGATCAAAGTGCATGTGACACCATTGCGAAGCTTTCTGAAAACCCAGAAAGAATCCGCAATCCAAAATCCCCGACTCCAAGCTGTAGCCGTCATAACTTACTAAAAATAGTGAGTCCGGAAAAGTTGCTCGACGCAGTTGCATGTCATACCTCTGCGAAGTTCTCTGAAAACCCTGAAGGAATCTAGAAACCAAACAGCCGAACTCCAACACGCAAACCCCTGAATCTTCAAAAGGGACTATCAAGTAGTCGAAAACCCTAATTCTGCCTCTGACTAGCCGACAACAAACTGGGAATAGGCTATCAATCACTGGAAAGTGTAGAGCTAAAAATGGGGACATTACAGCTGACAACATTGGAGGAGGCTATTCAGAGGGCTTTAAGTCTTGAAGAATCCACCAAGAAAGGGAAGACCGTGGTTAAGAGTACACCGGTAGGACAGCCAAAGAAGCCTTTCATTAAGGCTAATCCTCCACCTAAGGGTCTGCCTCCAGGACCCCATGAGATGTCAAGGAATGAACTTTGTAAGAAGGGCTTGTGCTACTATTGCAAAGAAAAGTGGAACAAACATCACAGATGCCAGGGGAGGGGCCAAGTTTACTATATTGAAGTGGCTTCCGATAATGAAGCAAAAACCGAAGAAGAAAATAACGAGGTCACTAATGAGGGAGAACAAGCAGTTGTGATGGAAGGAGGTCCCATGGGAGGTACGCTTGCCGCACTTTCAGGAGCACCACGATACCACTCTCTCTGTGTTTGAGGGGTTCTTCGAGGACAAAAAGTAACAATACTAATAAATAGCGGAGCCACTCACAATTTCATTGACAAAAAGACAGTTGCTAAGTTGCGCTTGGGAGCAAAAGACTTTGAGGGGTTTGATATGGTAGCTGCTGGAGGAAACATCCTCTCCTGCACTAAACGGATTCGGAAAATGGAGCTAATCTTAGGAGGACACAAGATGAGGGATGATTTCTATGTTGTGGATATCGGTCACACGAACATGGTTTTAGGGGTTCGGTGGCTTCATTCATTAGGAGAGTACACCACCAACTACCAAACGATGGAGCCGAAGTTCAAGCATAATGGCAAAGAAGTTGTCCTCAAGGGCCTCTCTCAGAATGGTCCTATGGTAGTTTCAGCAAAAAGGATAGAGCGATCCTTTAGGAGAGGAGAAGTAGCATGGGTAGTAGAGTGCTTGATTATAGACATGAATCCACTGAAAGAAGGAAGGACCTTTCCCATTTACATCCACGCTATTTTGGACAAAAAGTGCAAAGTGTTTCATGAGATTCTTGCTAGGTTGCCACCGGATAGGAGATTTCAGTATGTGATAGAGTTAGAAGAAGGAGCCAAACCAGTCATCACTACTCCATATCATCATCCAAGGGTGTACAAAGAAGAGATCAAAAAGGCCATTAAGGAGTTATTGGATATGGGACACATACGTCCAAGCTCGAGTCCCTTCGCCTCGTCGGTGGTGTTGGTCAAAAAGAAGGATGGGCCTCTCAGGATGTGCATCGATTATAGAGCCCTCAACAAGAAGACCATCAAGAACCGCTACCCCATTCCTAGGATCAATGAACTGATAGATGAGCTACATGGAGCAGTATACTTTTCCAAGATTGATATACACTCAAGATATCATCAGATTAGAGTTAGGAATGAGGATGTGCATAAAACAACGTTCAAATGTCATTATGGGCATTATGAGTTCTTGGTGATGCCGTTTGGGTTAACCAATGCCCCCGCTACATTCCAGTCTTGCATGAATCAGGTATTCGTTCTTCAGCTGAGGAAATTTGTGCTGGTTTTCTTTGATGACATCTTAATCTACAGTAAGACATGGGAAGAACATTTGAGGCATATAGAGGAGGTGCTTGACATTCTCGAGAAAAACTCATTTTATGCTAAGATGTTAAAATGTGAGTTTGGGATGATTGAGATTTTGTACTTGGGCCATAAGATCAGCGCTCAAGGAGTTAGTGTGGATGAGGAGAAGATCAAGGCTATCTAGGATTGGGCTAGACCCAAGAATTTGACACAGTTGAGAGGATTTGTGGGCCTTTGCAGCTACTACAGGAGATTTGTGAAGGGCTTCTCCCAGCTTGTAGCACCATTGACCAACCTGACTAAGAAAGGAGCTTTTTCTTGGAGTCCCATAGCACAACAGGCATTTGATAAACTCAAGGAGGTAATGAGCTTGAGTCCTATTTTGGCTATTCTAGATTTCTCGTCTCCTTTTGTACTTGAGTGTGATGCTTCAGGGGAAGGTATCAGAGCAGTGTTGATGCAAAATAGGCATCCTATAGCATATGAGAGCCGAAAACTCACAAATGCAGAGAAGGGTTTCTCCATCTATGATTAGGAGATGTTGGCGATCATGCATGCCCTTGCCAAGTTCAAATAGTACTTAGTTTGTGGAAAATTTGTGGTGAAGACGGATCATAACAGCTTGAAGTACTTCCTCAATCAACGAGACTTGAATGATAGGCAGCATAAATGGGTAAGCAAACTCCAAACTTATGATTTTGATATTGAATATGTGAAAGGCAAAAACAATGTGGTAGCCGATGCACTCTCTAGGAAGCCTTACATGTGTGCTATGACTGATACATCTGCTGATTGGAGGGTTGGCATTATAGCTGAGTATGCTAAAGATACGTTTGCTAATGACATCTTGGAAGGGAAAGTGGTGGATGATAGGTACAAAGTGGTTGACAAGCTCATTCTCTACAAAGATTGGGTCTATCTTGTGCCTCACTCCAAGGTCAAGAATAGGATCACTAAAGCTTGCCATGATACTCCCCTTGCTGGTCATTCGGGATTCTACAAGACATACAAGCAATTAAGGGAACGTTTTGCTTGGAAGGGACTAAAAAATGATATATCACAGCATGTGAGAGAAGGCTTGGTGTATCAACAAAATAAAGCAGAACATGTGTTACCAGCTGGGTTGTTGCAGCCCTTAACCATTCCAAATCAGAAGTGGGAAAGCATTTCAATGAATTTCATCACTGGGCTTCCAAAGGTGCAAGGTAAAGATTGTATTTATGTTGTGGTGGATAGACTAACTAAATATGCTCATTTCTATGCCATTACTTCAAAATTTAAGGCTCCTCAAGTTGTAGATTTGTTTTTTAGAGAAGTTTTTAGACTCCATGGGTTGCCAAGAAACATTGTGAGTGACAGGGATAGCAAGTTTCTCAACTTGTTTTGGCAAGAACTCTTTCGCTTGGCTCACACAGAGTTAACCCCCAACACTAGCTATCATCTCCAAATGGATGGACAAATGGAGATCGTGAATAAATGGATTGAAGGGTACTTGAGAAACTATGTGACAGGGCAACAATCAGCTTGGGTGAAATGGCTACATCTTGGAGAATTTTGTTACAACACCACACATCATATGTCCATCAAAATGTCTCCTTTCAAAGCACTCTATGGCTATGAGGCTACTTCCTTCATGAACTTGATTCTTGCAGACAGTCGAGTATCAGGTGCTAGAGACATGGTGGAGCAGAATGTTGACATCATGAACTCCTTGAAACAAAATCTGCAGCATGCCCAAAATCAACAAAAACTATATGTAGATTAGCAAAGGACTCAAAGGGTTTTTGAGGTTAATGATATAGTGTATTTGAGGTTGCAGCCTTATAGACAGTCAGCTCTCAAAGGAAATGGAGCGGAAAAGTTGAAGCCAAGATTCTACGGGCCATTTAGGATCACAAGGAAGATTGGGGAGGTTGCTTATGAGCTTGAATTACCTCTAGGGAGTAGAATTCATAACATATTTCATGTGTCATGCTTGAAGAAAGCATTGGGACAGTAGGTCATACCATCACTGGAGTTACCACCACTTGACAACGAAGACAAACTCATTCTTGAACTAGAGACAATGTTAGATGTGAGGGAGAAGTGGCTATGAAAAAGACTATTCCTGAATATTTGGTGAAATAGAAAAATCTGCCCATTGAAGGTGCTATGTGGGAGGGGGTAGAGATTTTCGAGCATCCAAATCTGCGGTTGCTGGAGGACCAGCAACAATCTGAGGGAGGGGATTGTAATGTCCCAAACTCAACTTGTGTGTTCTGGCCGAATTGTGGAAAAAGTGTTTTTAGACACTTTTTTTATAATAAAATAATAAATAATGTTTGCTTTGTGGGCCAACCTCACTTGAGGCACCAAAATTCTTATTTGAATTTCCTTTGTCTTCTGGCCGACATTCCTTCATGTTGGCAGGTTAGATAAGTTTAAATAGGTGAATTGTTTTCTTTAGGGGACATCACGAGTTTGGAATTCATGTTCTGCCTAAACCGGTGAAGGACGTAGCTGCTTCATGCGTGGAACTAGGTAACTGGACGTAGTTCAATCCTGGCACTCGTGTTTAGTCTCTCTTAGCATTACTCATCGTTTTGGGATTGATCTGAGTCAACATTTCTTGCTACAGGCTTGAGGAGCGAGCTTTAGGTCGGATTATATAGAGGCAACTCGTATTTCAGGTGGCGCACCTTGCACACAGGCTAGACAACGTTTGGATTTGAAGCGACCACACTAGGTATACTAGCCGTGTCCAAGTAGAGCCTCATGGCTCTGTGTTGGCGTAAAAACTAACACCTCTGGAGTGCAGGTTTGTACGGACAGCTATGCACACTGCGTAATGAGTGCTCTTCAAATTAGGAGGGGTAGCTCCCTCGTTGTGCTTAACAAAAATGCTTGGAAAGGGAAAAGTAATCTAAACTATCTCCTGTCTTTTTGTCTTAGCTGGAAGAAGCACAAGGTTTTCAAGAAAACTCTATACGTTGCAGCTAAGTATTTTTTGGTTTTGTAGACTACTAACTACAACTAGGCTAATTGCTTAAAATCTATCCAGTTTCCTCAAGAAAACAGAGCATGAGAAAATGGAGCAAGGATAACTATCTGACGATAAACAAGTATAGATTCTCAACTTGAAGGTAAGGTGGCACATCTATCAGCTCAATCTAAACAAGTTTATTGGAAACAACAATAAACGATAAACCAAGTTCAGATTCTCAACTTGAAGGCAAGGTGGCACATCTATCAGCTCAATCCGAATAAGTTTATTATTCACACACATCACACGATAACCAAGTTCAGATTCTCAACTTGAAGGCAAGGTGGCACAACTATCAACTCAATTTGGAACACAAAACAGATTTGATCTAACTAAGGAAAGAATTCACCATTATAATTGCATGAAACCCTATGTGGCATAACAATTCATCATAATAGCAAAAACGCATGAATAGATACAGAACGAGCAATATTGAAGGCAAGGTAGGCACAACATATATTTCTCTCTCGTGCAAAAGTTCGTGAACAGATACAAAATAGCAATACTACAGGCAAGGTGGGCACAACATGTATGCTATCACGCAAAAGTTATGTACAAATGAGCAAAAGCTCTTATTTATAGACATCAAAAGGTGTAGGGAACTCTAAAATCACCTTGAGTCAACTACAGTCTTGCAATGCATGCAAAATTTATTGCTAAACCCTAATAAAGCAAACTATACAGTTAATTGGAAAACTACCATTAGTTAACCGGTACATCTAATCTAAATGGACAATGTGCAAGCATGCACGCCCTTATTGAAAGCAAAGTTAATTGGAACACTACACTCAGTTAACTGAAAAACCCTAATCCTAACTCCAGTGAAGATAATCCCAAGGAAGAGATAAGCATGTATGAAATCAACAAGTGAACTCAAGACTGAAAGTTGAGTTAACTGTTGCTCTTGACTCTAACCTCGAAACTAATTGCAGATTCTAACTGACTGATCACTGGTCGCTATCTCGAGCAACTCAAACAATCTTGGAAATATCCACTGGCATTTTATTGACTAGTAACTCTGGCGGCTTTGTAACTGAAGTGATGACCACTGTTTCTTTTGCAGCTTGACGCTTACGTTTTTCTCAATGGAGAAGTGTTGCATGACAAAACTGCGGAGTTTGACCATGAACACTCTGGTTGCGAGAAATACACACGAACTCACTGCACACGCAGAATTCCAACAGTGTCCAACCCCCTAAATTGGCCTTTGAAGACAATCAGCTATACGAGGCGAACCTTGTGGATTCGAGTGACTACGCCTGTCAACTCTCCGAATGCACTTGATCTTCATTGTTAGTCGTTCTGATGAAATCATGAACTAAGACCGATTTGGTCTTCAATTTAGTCTACGTGAATTGCATTCTGGAAAAATCGCCCGTTGATTGTGAACATGGCTATATTCTGACAACTTTCTGAAGAGGCTAAAACAAACTAAAATGGATCCTGGTGAGGCTAAAAATAGCCTGTCGGAGGATAATTTTCACCAAAAATTTCGAGACATGGGTTTTGTGCACAACGAAATTCTAAACAAACCCAGATGATGCAATTTTCAAAAAGATGTGATTTTGGCCCACATGCAAAGAAATCTTCGGAAAAAAGCACAGAGCTTCAGAATGAAGGCTGCAGGGCAATTTTCTCGAAAAAATCTAAGACATGGGTTTTGCTGCAAATACTGAAGAATGCGAGACCAAATGATCAAATTTTGAAAATACGCTGAATTTCTTTGACATGCGAAGAAAGTACCTAAGATGAGAAATAGAAGAAATAAGACAGAAGAAAGAAGGTTTTATTTGCTCTGCTTTTGTAGAATTCGCCTATCTCTGTTTTGGATTTGATGAAACTTGCATGCAAATTGAAAAACAAAGTCTGGAATATTCTTCTTCTGAACAAACTGAATCCGTTGCTATGAAGAACGCTAAAATCTGACACCTGTAGCACCTTCAAATCGCTGCTTGCTCAAGAAGAATGTATTTCTCTAAGCTTGTGATGAAGAATAATGGATGCCTAAGCTTGAATAAATAGAGTTTCACCACTAAAATTCGTAGCAAATGCATGCAACCTTAAAAATGGCGCTTGGCTTGTGATTGGACCTCAAAAACCCACGCCTGGCCAATGATTGGCTTTCAATTCTGTTAACTGAAGATTAAAATTGCCTAAATAAAGCGCCATGCTTTAGAACTAAAGTCGCTATATTAAGACTTCAATTTCAAAATTCACTAAAGCACCATGCGAATCAAACTTCAATTGACAATTCATATTGAATTTGCCATACTTCATTACTTCAAAATTTGTGCTTTAGGAACTAAGGCGTCACCCTTAAAGACTGAAGTTAAAATATATAATGAAGTGTCAACTTCACAAAATCTTCACAAAACTTCAACTAATGCGCCATGCATTCAAACTCAAGTTGACTTCTCGACATGCACTTCAGTTAAGTGGACATGCAAACTAGTTAACTCAACATGCAAAGTCAGTTAACTGGACATGCAAACTAGTTAACTCGACATGCAAAACTGAAAGAACACTCAACATGCCAAAATGTTAACTGGAGATGACAACCCAAAAATTGTTCAGTGTAATTGAAAGTCAAAATTCAAATATTCAAAATTCTTCTTTAAGGCGCACATGTGGTTTTGAAAAACCATCTTTGACTTTAGGCGTTTTTCTCCAGACTTAGCCATTTTTGATGAAAATTGAAATTTGAACCTCTTTCGGGACCTCTGTTCATTCCCTGACACTGGCTGACTGACTTCACCGATTGGCTAGCTGACAGGTGCATCGCATAGTAGGACAAAAACTGATCAAAAGATACCTTGAGACTGAATATCATAAAACTAAGATCTGAAGGGTTAAAAATCGAAGCACCCTTTTCAAAAGCTGCTCTTTTTCTCAGACTTAGTCAAATTTTCTCATCTCCATCTTGTACAAAGGGAAAAACAAATCCTTCATAACTTTTGATCGACCAAGTTTCAGGACTGGATCACAGGCTCACTGCGGAGTTGACCTCATTCCACATGACAGCTGCAAAGGCACATTTCTCCAGAAAACATCATCTGAGGGGTGAAAATCAAGGGTGCCTTTTGAAAAAGGTGCTCTTTTTCCTCCAGACTTGGCCATTTCTGGAACTGACCAAAATAACACTAAAACTCCGACTGCAAGCTGCTTAGTCATCTTCTGATTTGACAGAGACAGGAAATGGAAAGCTGAAAGTAACACGGAGAAGCTAAATATCTGAGAACATCAAAAAGAAGGCATTAAGGGCTTTAAAAGCTCAAGCGCCTTTTTGAGAATGTGCTCTTTTGTTTTTTCCTTGATATTTTGACCAAGATTTGACCCCATGTTTGGCCTCCAGCTCAGACAACATAGCAACTCAGATTCACCCATTGACGAATGGGTTGCGAAGCCTGAACAAATGTGAAACAAACATCTCAGGTGGCATTTAGTCAAAAATCTTCATTTGACACCTCAAAAAGATGGGCGCCTTTCTCAAAAGCTGCTCTTTTTGTCAGTGTTAGCCAATTTTGTCGTTCCTCTCGTTTTGCGCTATATCTTCCGTAACTTGCACGAAACAGGTCTGATTGATAAGCTTAATAGCCCGTTGCAAAGCTGACGTGATGCCGGACAAATGCCTGCTGGAGGTGAAAAACCCTAAAAACAAGATCTGAGCCCCTAAAAGATAGGGCGCCTTTTTGAAAATGTGCTTCCCTCTTCAGAGAGAAAATTTTGATGATTTTCCTTCAGATTTTCACTTTTTTTGAATTTCCTCAGTAAAAGATTGACATGAAACTGACACAAACTCCATATTTAAAAAGCCCAAAAATGACCTTCTAACATCACTTTAACAAGATTAAGACTCAATTAAGCAAAATGCCTTAGTGAAGCAAAAAATTTGGTTTGGGTACAACACTCTAGACGCGTCTTCACAGGGATAGCTCGATCATCCACATTCCTCCATGCACAACCGTAGTAAGCGATCCTAGCTTACCCACCTTGCATTCCGATCACGCCCAGGCTCACCCCCACGCATCATCCTACACATACCGTCACCCTTGTCACATTCCGTCACACATCCATTCCACCATCGCCTCACTCTCTGCATTCTCATCGATCGGCCACAATATTCGCACAGAGCCGACATCATAAACGGATATCAGAATGTAATGTCCCCTTCTCAATTGTGATCAATTCAGTTGACCGTTAGCCTATTCCGGAGACCCGTAGGCTACTTGGAGGGTGAAAATTGGGGTTTCTTGTTTTTGAGGAGGTTGTTGCTTGAAGTTTGGTGATTGGATTGCGGATTCTTTCTAGGTTTTCAGAGAGCTTCGTAGTGGTATAGCATGCATGGTGTTCTGAGCAATTTTATGAATTTACTATTTTTAGTAAATTCTATTTCTAGCTGTGGTCCTGTTGGCTTCAGTACAATTGGCTCCTCTTTGCAGTCAGTTCAGTTGATATGGTTGTTTTTGGCCATTTGGTGCATTTTCTGGAGAGAAGTATTTTAATTAAAATGATGTTATATTTTAATGTTATGACCCCTTGGCCTAGCTACATGACTTTATGTTGTTCTGAAAAGAGGGACCTCATGGGTGGATGCATCATCGAGAGGAAATTTAATGTTTCTAAGCTCAAATATTGCTCTTAGAGGTGGGACGCCAACTTTTGAAGAGAAGATAATTTTAAATTAAAGAAATATTGCCTTTATGAGTTTGGACGCCACTATTGGAGGGATAAGGGGTCAACTCAAATTTGAATATTGCTTGACCTTTTTGGGCGCCCTTCTAGATGCTTTTGGAAGATGCTTGGCAAGTCTATTTAAGGAGGTCTCTTCATTTGATTATCTCTTGTCTACACTATTGTTATGTTGCCGAAATGGTGAGTGAATAGCTTCGAGGAAAGCATACCTCCTAGCCTAGGCTTGACTTCTTGCTTGAAAGATAGCAACTAGTTGAGATTTTGGTTGTTCTTGGTCCTTGAGAGTAGTTGTGCACATTGTAGTTGAGTTCTTGCATTTTCTATCAGTTTTTGGAGTTGCTGGTTCAGTACAACTGAATGTTGTTTTTGCTCATAAATCAAAAAATAAAAATAATCTTGTTCTAGGTGTTTCATGTATGCATTTTCTAGCTAGGGGCGACCCTTCCTAGCAAGTTTCAGATTTTTTAGTTGTGAATTGGATTTTATATTAAAAAATTGCCCTTCCAAGAGGGCCGTACCATCTTGTGGTGCCTTGGAATGTGTGCACAAAAAATATATTTCATTTGTTTGTAGTTTCTTAGTCTTGACATGGTCGCCATCATCCTAAGAGTTCAATTGCAACAGATTTGAAGTCATTTGGTGAGGTATTGTGAGTTTGGTGAGTATTTTAGTGAGTTGCACTGTTGCTGGTTATGCATTTTCAGTCAATGTTCAGTCATATGAGATTGTAGGAGTTTGTCATTGGAGTTGGTTTTGAGTCTTGGAAGTCTAGTTGTGCATTGGAGAGTTGTTATACATTATTGCAACATTATTAAGCTTCTAATCTTATGTTCTTGGCAGGCACTCTATCTTATTGTAAGCTGAACAGTAGTACTATTAGCATTCTCACTTCTTGATTACTTACTTGTACTTCCCGCTGAATAAGTGGAAGAGGCTGGCTTGCCGCCTATTTATTTTTCAGAAATTGCATTGTACTTCAAATTGCTGATTGACTAAGCTGTCACAAAATTCATGGATCCTCTGACCATATGCTCGCCCCTCCTCCCACCTCGGGTTTTCGGGCGCATTCTTGGTTAGAGTTACTTTCAATCAGCAGTGTGTAGGGACCCTTTGACCATATACTCGCCCCTCCTCCCACATTGGGTCTTAGGGCGCATTCTTGGTTAGTGTTACTTGAGTTCAGCAGTGCATAAGATCCTCTGACCATATGCTCACACCTTGCCCAACATCGGGATCCTGGTGTACATCTTTGGTTAGAGTTGCTTTCTGCATCGTTTTGGTTTTAGAGCTAACCTTAACGGGTGCGTGTTGCATTGCTTATTGTAATAAAAAAAATAAAAAAAATTGGTCTGGATCATTACAGTGGTATTAGAGCCATGATCCTGCCAACCTGTGCCCTACAGTGATTCAGTTGTCAGATGAGTGACAGTGATTGCAGATTCTACAGCAAAAGTCGGGCCAGAAAACAATAGTCACAGTTTCCGCCAGTGCCAAAAGCAAAAACTTTTTCAGAGGCTTTAAGAGAAACAGGGAAAGCAGTAGATACTGGAAAAATAGTTGAGAACGTGTTCGATAGTCATAAGCAGACTATGGATGAGAGAGAGGATAGGATGGAGAAGAAGTTTGATGGGATGATTGATATGATGTCCCGTTTGCTTGCAAGAATGAACCAACAGTCTACTCAGAATCATACTCCTAGTCAAAACAATGCCACAGTTGAAAATAGTGGTGTCGATGGAAACAACAGCAATGGGAGAGACAGGACTATTGGCCAACATGAGGCCACCTCTAGAGGATCAACCTCTAGGCCACTCTTTCCTACATTCACTCAGAGGGAGGAACCACAAGTTAAAGCTGACATTCCTTTTGTAGATGATGCCAGGCAAGCCTACATGGAGTATGCCACCTTACCCCTTGATCTTAGAGACCAATGGTCCTTTGATCAATTCTTGAACCATAGAAACAGAAGAAATGGAGGAAGAGCTGATAACCGAGCTCCTATGGCTCCTAGAATTGACTATCAGCAAGCCCTTGGGAAGGTGTCATTGGCTCACTTCGATGGAAGTGATAAGTGTTCAGCAAGGTCGTGGGTTCAGAAGTTGGATAACTACTTATCACTAAGGCCCATGCCGGAGGAAGATGCCATAAAATTTGCAACATTGCATTTGGAAGGAGCTTCCCATGAGTGGTGGTACCATGGTTTGGTCACTCTTGGCCACAACCTCATTTGGACCTATGATGAGTTCACCAACAAACTGATTGAGAGGTTCGACACTAAGGATCCTGAAGTGAAGTTTAGGAAGCTTGCACAACTGAAACAACATGGTGTGTTGGAAGCATACATTGGAGATTTCCAAAGACTTTCTGTGATGGTGCCCAACATCATTGAAAGAAGACTTGTTGTTCTATGCTCAGAAGGTTTGATGGAACCATTGAAGGGATGGGTTAAGGCATTTGACCCACCAAGTCTTGAAGAAGCCATCAAGAAAGCTAGAAGCATGGAATTGGCTGCCCCTAGGCCAAAATTTCAGTCTAAGCCTTTTCTCATAAGAGGGACAAGAAGCATGTTTCAAATCAGCATAAGAAGTTTCCACCTAAGTTGACTGATGTGGAACGTGAGCAACTTAGAAAGGATGGCAAGTGTTATACTTGTAAGGAACCTTGGATTAAGGGCCATAGATGCTATGGAAGAGGGCATTCTAACCATATGGGGGCCTATTTTGATTATGGATCAGAATCTAATATGTCTGATCAGCAGTCTTATTTTGGGGACAGCGAGGAGGAAAGAGCCCCAAAAGAGTCCAATCATGAGGAAGGAGTTGGGGGCCTTATTGCCCAACTCTCTAGTTTCCAAAAGAACGAATCTTTCAAGGTTCGTAGTGGGATTGGTGGTCATCGTATTGTTGCCTTAATTGATACTGGGGCAACACAATTTCATTGACGAAGGAGTGGTTGCAAAGAAAGGTCTCAAAACTGAAGAATTTGAAGGATTCACAGTCATGGTGGCTGATGAGTTTCATATTTCTTGCAACCAAAGGGTTCCTAACATGTCTATGCAGCTGGGCAACTATGAAGTCAAAGATGACTTCTATGTATGAAATATTCCGAGCCAAAAAATTTTCAATTTTTTGTAAATGAACATAGCAATGCAGAAGCACCCGTTAGGGTTAGATAATTCAAACCAGCAGATTACAAATAACTCGTTGCCAAGAATGCGCACTCAATCTCAACAAGAGAGAGGTTGTCATATGGCAAGAGGATCGTCAGTGCCTTAAACAAAATGCAACTGAAGGTAACTCTAACCGAGAATGTGTCTGCGAAGGACGATCATATGGTCAGAGGGTCTTCTACCACTACAAGTACTGAAAGCAACTCAACACCAAGTATGTGCTACTCAGTCCAATATGGAAGTGAGGCGACCATATGGCGGAGATAAAGAAATTACAATGCTTGAAGAGAAATAAGCTAGAATGCTGAAGTACTCGACGTCAAGAATGTGCTTTCCAACCCGAGACGGAATGGGAGCTACCATATGACGGAGATACAAAGAAATACAAAGCAACCTTCAGAAAGTAAAGTGATCATTACACAACTTGATAAGCAAGAATTAGAGAAAGATGCTGACAGTACTACTGTTTAGCTTACAATATGAGAAGAATTCGCCTGCCAAGAGCATAGAGTTAGAACAATTCAACGAGCATCTAATAAGAGGATTCTCCTTGCTTAATGGACATACTAAGATTGATTTCTTCACTCAAGAACCAGATTTAAGATTCTGATCTGTACAGATCTGCACTTTAAAATGTAAAACCAGCATGCCTGTAACCCACTAAATTGCTCGTATAACACCCTAAACAGACCCAAAAGACTTCAAGTTTGATGCAATGGACCTATAAAATGATGGCGCCTAGTTTAGTAATAAGAAAAGGCAGCTAAAAGTGGCTATTAATTAATGGCACGGATCCCAAGGCACTCCAGAAAGTGCGCCCTACAAGGAATGACGAATTTGCTTTATAAAATCATACGCTTCATATTAAAATCTGCAAATATTCATGAAGGGTCGCTTCCAACAGAGAAAACCAATGAGACAATACCCAAAACAACTCTTTTTGTATTTTTTGACTTATGAATGAAAAAGACAATCTGCTGTAATAAAAATGCAATTTCTAGAAACTCTCTAATATGCATAAATCTGATCTATAAAAGCCACACACTGACTGCAATGCACAAATCCCAATACAATGCTCTCAAACTACACTATCTCACCACTAGTCGCTATCTTTCAAGCGAGAAGCAATGCCAAGCTAGGAGGCCTTCATTCCTCGAAGCAATCCCAAAGCCAATCCGGCAGCATAACATTCCTGTAGATAAAAGATACTGAAATGAGAACCAAAGGCTTCCTTTTATAATTTGCCGTTGACCTTCTCAAAACCCTAATCTTCTTTTCAGAGTCAAACCCTAATCCTTCAAAAGATGGCATCCCTTTCTCCAAAGCTTCAATTTTGACTTTTAATTATAATTTTATTCCTTCCTTGAAGTTGGCGTCCAAACTCACTTTAGCAATATTTGACTTTAGAAATATTAAAATATTTCCTCCATGTAGAAAATACCCTTCAAGGTCCCTTCTTTAAAACAATATTAATTTATGATGCTAGGACAAGGGATTATAATGTTAAATTATAACATTATAATATAAAATGGCTTATATCTCCATAAAGATGCATCACGAGCCAAATTCAATCACATCATCTGAACTGATTGAAATAGAAGTCAACTGACCTGAAGTGAACCTGCCAACTTGCCAAAAATAGAATTTACTAAAAATAGTAAATTCATGAACTTGCTCAGAATGTCGTGCAGAAACCACCAATGCGAAGGTCTCTGAAAACCCAGAAAGAATCTGCAATCCAAAATCAACAATTCCAAATACAGATTTAGCAAAAAGACGAAAACATCCTCCAAGAAGTTTGGAAACCCTGATTCGAGCTTCTGCTAGCCGACAGCTCACCGGGAATAGGCCATCAATCACTGAAAGGTGCAGTGCTAAAAACGGGGACATTACAATGTAGTTACTATTGGTGACATGGATGTCGTACTTGGTATTCAATGGCTACGCTCACTTGGGGAAATCTCTCTCAATCTACAAACAATGGAGCTCAAGTTTCAATCCGATGGGAAGAAGGTAGTGCTAAGGGGAATGTCCAATGGGGGTCCTCGGATTGTGTCATTCAAAAGAATGGAGAGGCTGATTCGGCATGAGCAAGTTGAGTGGGCTGCGGAATGTATGGTTTTTCTAGCTAGTCCGGTTGAAACAAAGAGGGACTATCCTCCAGATATCCAGTCCATACTCACCAAGAAGAGTAAGGTGTTCGTTGATCTACCTCCTGGGTCGCCTCCTGAAAGGGGAGTTGAGCATGTCATTGAACTCAAGGAAGGGGCCAAGCCAGTCATCACAACACCATATCGGTATCCTAAGAAGCAGAAGGACGAAATTGAGAAAAACATAAAAGAACTCTTGGAAATGGGCTTCATTCGTCCAAGCAAGAGTCCCTTCTCTTCAGCATTTGTTCTTGTGAAGAAGAAGGATGGCACCATCCGCATGTGTGTGGATTACCGTGCCTTGAATCAAAGCACAATAAAAAATTGGTACCCCATTCCCCGGATAAATGAGCTCATTGACGAGCTACATGGTGCCAAGTTCTTTTCAAAAATTGATTTGAGGTCGGGCTACTATCAAATTTGGATGAGGGGGTCAGATGTTGAGGAGACGACATTCAGATGCCACTATGGTCATTTTGTAATGTCCCTTTTTTCGGCATGATCGTGTTTGTTGGTGGTTGGCCTATTACTTAGACTCTCGTAGGCTAACAGGTTGGGTTAGAGGGTCAGTGGCATTATTTGATGGGTTTTGTCGTTCTCATCCTTTGACTTCAGTGATTGGCTCACAACAGGCCTTGGCAGTTCAGTGATTGATAACTTCTGACGACACGTTATTATGTGGGGTTTTGAGCGAGTTATGAATATTTCAGTGGAATAAAGTGTTTTAATATATTTGACGGAATATTATAAAGTCAACTTCATCTTATAATAAAATAATCACTTAAATTTATTTAAGTGAAAATTAGAAGCACTTTAGTGAAATATTTCATAAAGTGATTTATTAAATCGCTTAAAGTGGGCACCATGTATTTAAGTGAAAACTATTGAAAAGGGGATTTAAATATATTCTAAAATATTTAAATGACTCCAAAAGTGGCGTCACTTCTTGGGATGCGTGCCTTTTTGGCTTTATATGCAAGCCAAGGTAAAATCAAACTCACTTTTCACTATTTGATATTTTCTTGGCTTTGGCTTTGCTTGCTTCTCTGAGACAAGGGTTTTAGGAGTTTGTTTATCTTTGGAGAACGAAAACTATTCATAGATCTGTGATTGTGAGACTGTGCAAGATCAGTTGAATGATTGCAACAGTAGGGGCTTCAATTCAGAAGTTTCTACAGTGCTTAATTAGGAATTTTGGTGCAATATTCAGTAGTTGTCAATAAGATAGAGGAGGGCGTCCTTCTTCATCTGGCAGACACTCCACCTTCATGGCCGTACTTTCTATGCTGAGGACGTGGCTGCTTTATTGAAGTGCGTGGCACTTTTCTCAAGGGCGTTTGGAATTCTGGAGAAGAAACGCCTTCTTCTTTGAGGGTTTTTTATCTCCTTCATTGGCGTCTAGCTTGTACCTTTCATTTGCTTTAGTTTTCGGGCTGGAGATTGCATTCAGTTGGATTGTATGATTGAAATTGTCAGTTTTCATCATTCTTAGTTGGCAATATGGAATAAATTCTTATTTAAATAATCTGGAGCATTACGGGTATTTTTGTAGCTTGTAATCTCTTTGTTTCAGTTATTTAATATCTTCTGCACTTCCATTTGGTGAATTTAAGCTCAATTCTAAGTTTTATGAGCATTTATGTGAAATTGCCCCTTCTACTTCTTTCTAGAAATTTCTCTAAAAAACAAAAAAAACACAAATAAGATAAGAAAAATACAGGGGTTTGAGTTGTGAGCCAGCTGGGCTCATCACACATTTTGAGTTTTTAGTCATGCCATTTGGGTTGACTAATGCTCCTGCCACTTTCTAGTCTTGTATGAACAGAGTCTTTCAGAAGCAGTTGAGGAAGTTTGTGTTGATCTTTTTTGATGATATCCTCATCTTCAGCAAGATGTGGGAAGAACACTTCAAGCATTTGGAGGAAGTGCTTAGCATCTTGGAATCAGAGAACTTGTTTGCCAAAGAATCCAAATGTGAATTTGGAATGAAGTAGTTGCTCTACCTTGGTCACATAATCAGTGTTGATGGGGTGAAAGTTGATCTTGAAAAGATCAAGGCGATAGTTGATTGGCCACCTCCAGAGAACTTGACTCATTTGAAAGGATTCTTGGGTCTTTGTGGCTTTTACTGAAGGTTTTTGAAGGGCTACTCTCAAAGTGCTACTCCGCTTACTGACCTCACTAAAAAGGGAGCTTTCTTTTGGTCAGAAAAGGCCCAAAGTGTTTTTGACAAATTCAAGAAGATCATAAGTTTTTGTCCGGTTTTGGCCATATTGTATTTTTCCAAGCCTTTCGAATTGCAATGTGATGCATCAGGAGAAGGTGCTGGTGCTGTTTTGATGCAGGATAAGCATCCCATGGTGTTTGAAAGCAGAAAATTAAGAGGTGTTGAAAGGACTTACTCCATCTATGACAAAGAAATGCTTGCAATCATGCATGCATTAGCTAAGTTCAGACAATATTTGGTAGGGAGCAAGTTCGTTGTCAAGACTGGTCACAATAGTCTCAAGCACTTCATGCATCAAAAGGACTTGAATGAAAGACAACAAAAGTGGGTGAGTAAGCTTCAAGCATACGATTTTGATATTGAGTATGTCAAGGGGAAAAACAACATTGTGGCGGATGCACTATCTAGAAGGCCTCATTTGAGTTCATTGTGTGAACTTACTGTTGATTGGAAGGAGATGTTGCTTGCTGATTATGCCAAAAATCAGTTTGCAACCAGCATCATTGAAGGTACTTTTCATGATGAAAGGTACAAAGTGCTTGATGGTTTGATACACTACAAAGGAATAATCTTTTTTGGTGGCCGATTCTAAGCTCAAAAAGAAGATTTTGATGACATTCCATGACATCCCACTTGTTGGTCATCAAGGTTATTTCAAGACATATAGGCAGATTCGGGAGAGGTTTTCTTGGAAAGGGCTAAAAGAGGAAGTCCAACGCTACATTAAGGAGTGTCCCACTTGCCAGATGAACAAAAATGAGCATTCTCTTCCAGCTAGTCTGCTGCAACCTCTTCCCATTCCCAACCAAAAGTGGGAAAGCATATCAATGGACTTCATCACTAGGTTGCCAAAAGTTCAAGGCAAAGATTGTATCTATATTGTAGTGGACAAATTAACAAAGTTTGCTCACTTTTTTGTCATCATTAGCTCATTTTCAGCAGCTCAAATTGCATATTTGTTTTTTCATGAAGTGTTTAGATTGCATGGGTTGCCAAAAAACATTGTGAGTGATAGGGACAACAAGTTCCTAAGCACTTTTTGGCAAGAAGTCTTCAGGATGAGTGGTACGGTGCTCACTCCAAGCACTAGCTATCACCCTCAAACTGATGGACAAACGGAGATAGTGAACAAGTGGTTGGAAGGTTATCTTAGAAACTATGTCTCGGAGCAGCAAAGGGCATGGGTGAAATGGATTCACCTAGGGGAGTATTGCTACAATTCATCCTTCCACATGTCAATAAGGATGTCTCCATTCATGGCTCTCTATGGTTATGAGGCTCCTAGCTTTGCTGATTTGGTGTTTGGTGATAGCAAAGCCTCTCAAGCCAAGGATTTGTTGCAGCAAAGTAAAGATATTTTGAAGTCTTTGAATAACAACCTTCAAATAGCACAAAAGCAGCGGAAGATGTACGCTGATCAGCAGCGTGTTGAGCGTTCATTCGAGGTTGGAGATACGGTTTATCTTCGGCTTCAGCCTTACAGACAGTCTACTCTCAAGAAGAGTGGAGCCAAGAAGCTCAAACCTCGCTTCTATGGGCCATTCGAAGTCATCAGAAAGGTTGGGGCAGTGACTTATGAGTTGGAGCTACCATCGAGTAGCAAGGTTCACAATGTCTTCCATGTGTCTCGCCTCAAGAAGGCACTTTGACACAATGTTGTTGCTTCATCACAGTTGCCTCCTTTGGACGAAGAAGGACAATTGATTTTGATTCCAGAGGAGATTATTAATTCTAGAGAGCGTTCTTTGAGAAGAAAAACAATCAAAGAATACTTGGTGAAGTGGAAGAACTTGCCTTTGGAAGATGCAACTTGGGAGAATGAAGAGATTCTGCAGCATCCTGACTTACGATTGCTTGAGAGCAAGCAATCTTGGGGAGGGCGGACTATAATGTCCCCTTCTCAATTTTGATCAATTCAGTTGACCGTTAGCCTATTCTGGAGACCCATAGGCTACTCGGAGGGTGAAAATTAGGGTTTCTTGTTTTTGAGGAGGTTGTTGCTTGAAGTTTAGTGATTGGATTGTGGATTCTTTCTGGGTTTTCAGAGAGTTTCGCAGTGGTATAGCACGCATGGTGTTCTGAGCAACTTTCTGAATCTACTATTTTTAGTAAATTATATTTCTGGCAATGGTCCTGTTGGCTTCAGTACAGCTGGCTCCTCTCTGTAGTCAGTTCAGTTGATATGGTTGTTTTTGGCCTTTTCGTGCATTTTTTGGAGAGATAAGTATTTTAATTAAAATGATGTTATATTTTAATGTTATGACCCCTTGGCCTAGCTACATGACTTTATGTTGTTCTGAAAAGGGGGACCTCATGGGTGAATGCATCATCAGGAGGAAATTTAATGTTTCTAAGGTCAAATATTGTTCTTAGAGGTGGGACGCCAACTTTTGAAGAGAAGATAATTTTAAATTAAAGAAATATTGCCTTTATGAGTTTGGACGCCACTATTGGAAGGATAAGGGGTCAGCTTAAATTTGAATATTGCTTGACTGTTTTGGGCGCCCTTCTAGATGCTTTTGGAAGATGCTTGGCAAGTCTATTTAAGGAGGCCTCTTCTCTTCATTTGATTATCTCTTGTCTACACTATTGTTATGTTGCCGAAATGGTGGGTGAATAGCTTCGAGGAAAGCATACCTCCTAGTCTAGGCTTGACTTCTTGCTTGAAAGATAGCAACTAGTTGAGATTTTGGTTGTTCTTGGTCCTTGAGTAGTTGTGCACATTTTAGTTGAGTTCTTGCATTTTCTATCAGTTTTTGGAGTTGCTGGTTCAATACAGCTCAATGTTGTTTTTGCTCATAAATCAAAAAATAAAAATAATCTTGTTCTTGGTGTTTCATGTATGCATTTTCCAGCTAGGGGTGACCCTTCTTGGCATGTTTCAGATTTTTTAGTTGTGAATTGGATTTTATATTAAAAAATCGCCCTTCCAAGAGGGCCGTACCATCTTGTGGTGCCTTGGAATGCATGCACAAAAAATATATTTCATTTGTTTGTAGTTTCTTAGTCTTGACATGGTCGCCATCATCCTAAAGTTCAATTGCAACAGATTTGAAGTCATTTGGTGAGGTATTGTGAGTTTGGTGAGCATTTTAGTGAGTTGCAGTGTTGCTGGTTATGCATTTTCAGTCAATGTTTAGTCATATCAGATTGTAGGAGTTTGTCATTGGAGTTGGTTTTGAGTCTTGGAAGTCTAGTTGTGCATTGGAGAGTTGTTATACATTATTGTAGCATTATTAAGCTTCTAATCTTATGCTCTTGGCAGGCAATCTATCTTATTGTAAGCTGAACAGTAGTATTGTCAGTGTTCTCACTTCTTAATTACTTAGTTGTACTTCCCGCTGAATAAGTGGAAGAGGCTGGCTTGCCGCCTATTTATTTTTCAGAAATTGCATTGTACTTCAAATTGCTGATTGGTTGAGTTGTCACAAAATTCATGGATCCTCTGACCATATGCTCGCCCCTCCTCCCACCTCGGGTCTTAGGGTGCATTCTTGGTTAGAGTTACTTTCAATCAGCAGTTTGTAGGGACCCTCTGACCATATGCTCGCCTCTCCTCCCACATTGGGTCTTAGGGCGCATTCTTGGTTAGAGTTACTTGAGTTTAGCAGTGCATAGGATCCTTTGACCATATGCTAACACCTTGCCCAACATCGGGATCCTGGTATACATCATTGGTTAGAGTTGCTTTCCGCATCGTTTTGGTTTTAGAGCTAACCTTAACGGGTGCGTGTTGCATTGCTTATTGTAATAAAAAAAAAAAAAATAAATTGGTCCGGATGATTACACAGAAGCAATCGTCTGTAAGTGTCGCCACGATTCCAGGGGACGGATTATCATCACAACCTCACCAATAACCAGATCGTCCATGCCAAGAGGCAGTGTTTGTGTGGAGCGAAGCCACTGAAAGGGTGAGCTCCTAATCACCTTATCGAATGTCTAGCTTCCTAGGCCCAACAGTTATATATCGGTGATCGATTCTGTATTGCCTTGTTAATTCCAGAATTACAATAATTGCTTGGCTACGATATTTCAGTTTCTGATATATATATATATTGTTGGAAGTTCGTTGTTTCGTGTGCTTGGATTTGTTATTTAGTTAAATGGAATTGAATCTTGATTATTATTGTTTCCCAGTTGTTCGTTGCGAAAACAAGTAATTCTGCCCTAGCTACTTACACGCCAGGAGTTGTGAAGCAACTGTTTTGGACCCAAAAGAGAAGGGGTGCCAAGCACGTCACGACTTGGATCCCAAACCACCACTTCCTCACATCCGCCAAACATGAGAAGATTGTGGTATCTCGAAGTGCTAGCATCACAAAACCACTCCCCAACTTCTATATACCCCCCATGGATGTGACGAATACCCCACATAGGTGCAAGAAAAAGTATAACTGCCCCCTCTAGATTGCTGATATGGAAGAGATCAACAACTGAAATATCCCACCGCTTCCTGAGATATTTGCTAACTGTTCTATTTTGCTTTTTCTGATTGCATTTTCTGAGTTTTATGTTTTGTAACTCTTGGTTTTCAATGATTTTAAATATTTTAGGGATATATGCCACAAATGCAAATGAAGAATATTGACAAACAAGTGCAATTAAAGCAAACTGTTGAAACAAACCCTTTATATATATATTCAAATCAGATTTACAATTTTCTTAGCAAATACATTATGAGCATACCTAGATATTCAGAGACCATAAGTGCAGGTCTGAAATCTTATAACAGCAAGCTGATGCACCACAACAACCAATGCCTAGCTCCAGAATTGATTTTCTCCCCTTTAGAAATGATGCCAAATGGATGCCATGATGAAATCGTCCCAAATGAAGGAAGAATGAAGCCCAAGAATGAATTGTTTGGCTCCAAGATTCACACGCCCAGCCAAGGATGCTGTACGGCCTGCTATAGGAAGAATGGTACAGCCTTGAAACCCCCACGTAGCAATTAATGATGATTGCTAGCAACAAATTAAAGGCCTCCAATGATTGTTCTTTCAACAATATGAAATCTGCTCTGCAAACCCTTGTAAACTTCTGCGATTTTCACTCCAAATAAACACAATGTGACTTCTGATGCAAAGCCACCTGAAACAACAACCCTTGGATGCTATCTCACACTTGTATAGGTTGCTCAAATCAAAGAGAATGGACGTTCTCCATGATTAAATTGAAGAAGAAACCCCTGTTTTCTCCTCACATCCAAAGTTCTTCTAGATGCCAAGTGTTGAATAATAATCAATAATGATCAATTTGCTTTTCCAAAGCTTTTTATATCACTTCTCAAAAAGCACGACTCCCAAGTGCAATTAAATCATTAAAATATATTAAGTGGAGATATAATATATCTCCACTTGGGCGCTCAACTCCATAACTTAACATTTTGAATTTATATTATAAAATTAACCTTTATTACAAAGTGAAATGTAATCATTAAATGACATCTTAATAATAAATATACCATAACTCCATAAATAAACGTGATTTATTAATTTTGACTTCACCACTGGCTAACCCAATGCTCACTCTGCCCATCTAGATGCCTTACGATAAATAGTAAGGTTTGCCTCTATCACCCAATTGACTTACTATAAATAGTAAGTGTATAAAAATGGAGCCAAAAATCCCTGAATAACATAGTCTCTCACTATGCCAAGGGATTGGAGAGATAAACACTGCAAACTGTCATTTGAAGAACTCATTAACACCCACATAAGGCCTTCTAATCACCATTATTAGCCTATGTGGTCCTGATGATAGGCTAATCCTCCAAATTCTGATGCTCGCTAAAAAGGGGACATTACAATAGCCTCAAGATTGAAAGTCTGACCTATGGAGACGCACGTAATATTGCTAAGGTCATAGGGTGACAAAATGTCAACCCTATATTGCTCTCCAATGACGAGGAGATGATGCAACTCTCCTCCAAACTCATGTACAACTGCTGTCTTCCAAAAGTTAGGAAAAAAGTCTTAGTTCCATGTAGTAAGACAGCCATTTCCTAACAAATTAACGGGTAAAATTCCATTATTGCGGGCTGGAACACCAATGCCATCATGCTCACCGGGACCATAACTCCTTTGAATCCCCGTTCCCCCAAGTGTATGCCACACAACGGTAAGTGCCTCCACACAGAGCTCATCAATTTGAATCTCTGATTCGCGAAGGGCCATCTGAGTGCTTGTAATGTCCCCTTCTCAAACCTGATCTTTCTAGTGACCGTTGGCCTTTTCCTTGGGAACCCGAAGGCTAGTCGGAAGATAAATTAGGGTTTCCTATTTTTGAGGAGGTCATTGCTCAAAGATGATGGATTCAATGGCGGATCCTTTCTGGGTTTTCAGAGGGCTTCGCAGTGGTGTGTTCATCTCGGCATTCTGAGCATTTTCCGGAATTTACTATTTTTAGTAAATTATATTTTTAGCAGCTTTCTAGTTGAGTTCAGCTCGGTTGACTTCCTGCTTCAGTTTGGTCAGATGTTTTGCTCAGTATTGGCTTCAGGGCACATTCGGAAGGAAGTTAAGTCATTTAATTAAAAAGTCACGTTTTAATTATTATATTTTAACGTTGACCCTTGGCCTAGAGTTAAATGACTTAAGGTTGTTTTAAAAATGTGATCTTTTGAGGGTGGCGCCTCATTAAGGAATATTTTAATTATTACTAAAGTCTGAGCAAGCTTTGTTGGGCGCATTTATTAAAGTATGATATTTATTTAAAATATCAAATCTAAAGCTTTGAAGGAAAAGTACGCCCATCCTTGAGGAGATTGGGTTTTTGACCTAAAAGCGGATTTTAGGGTTTTGAGAAGTCAACTGGAGAATTATAAAAAGGAGTCTTGGAGCATCATTTGGTATCTTTTATCTACAGGAATGTTATGCTGCCGGATTGGCTTTGGGATTGCTTCGAGGAATGAAGGCCTCCTAGCTTGGGCATTGCTTCTCGCTTGAAAGACAGCGACTAGTGGTGATTTAGTCTAGTTTGTGAGTTACATTTAGTTTATGCATTGTAATCAGCTTATCGCATGGTTAGATCTGATTTGCATATTAGTGGTTTTCAGCATTTTGCATTATTTGTTACAGCAGATTCATGTTTTTATTCATAAATCAAAAAAGACAAAAGTATTGCATCTGGGTATTAACCCATTCCCCTTGTTAAGGCTAGGCGCCATCATTCTCTAATTTGCAGATTTTTTAGAGAAGTATTTAATTTAATAGAGCAGATCGCCTTCCTTCTTGCAGCCGTACCATTTGATTGCATTGGGTCTCGTGCATAATTAACTGTGGTTGTTTGGATCTGTTTCCTGTGTCTCATCTTAGGCGCCTCCATTGTTAGAGCTTATTGCATTTGGTTTCATGTTAATTGGGCAAGTTAAGAGAGAGATATGAGCAAAATAGTGAATTCCTTAGACTGCTGTTTTTAATTCAAGAGTGCAGATTTATCCAAAAATCAGAGTTGTAATTTTGAGCATCGAAAGGTCTATTGTTTTGGCTCTTCTAACCATACTAAGAAGAGATCTTTTGATGTAATGTTAAGCTCTCAAATTTCTATGATTTCAGCAGGTAGATGAACATCCTTTGTAAAACTGACAGTAGTACTGGCAGTCATTTCATTCTTGTTCAAATCTGATTGTAATTCTCAAATTCATTTAAGTTATTGTAATAGTTACAGCTCCGCCCTATGGTAGCTACTTTCCTAGCTTGGGTTAGCAAGCACATTCTGGGTGTCGAGTATTTCCAGTTTCAACATTTATTTCAAGCATTTAATTCTGTAACCACTCCGTCATATGGTCGCCCCTCACTCCGCCTTGGATTGGGTAGCACATACTTGACATTGAGTTCCTTTTTGTATTTAGAGTAGAGATCCTCTGACCAATGCTCGCCATCATCGGCGCCATTCTGGTTAGAGTTGTTTTCTTGCACGTTTTGGTTTATTCTCTAACCTTAACGGGTGCTCTGCTTTGTAATCTGTTAATCGAAAAACGAAAAAATTTGGCTCGGAATATTTCAGTGCTCTTCAAAGAATCTTTGGTAACCAGAAGCTCATAGGAAAGCTTGTGAACCTCCTCCTCTTTCCCTTTCAACACACCAAAATATATCTCACCCAACAGGAGAAGGTGGTCTCTATCAGAGAGTAGTTGTTGGTAATTTGACTTCATTACCACTAACGCTTCCCTAAGTGCCTATGAATCCAAAAGGGAAAGTTCTTTATCAAGGTTCATGTGTGCTCCTAAAGACCTCCAACAACATTTTGCCATCAACTTAAGGGTATCATAGTGTTTAATGGCTCCAATAACCTGGTCTTCATTTATCCTCAGCTGTCCTGCCAAATGATAGGACTCCCGAGACCTATCAACCTTGTTCAAATTTTCTAATTTGTAATCAACATCATGCAATACAAATCCGATTTCTTATCATGGTTCATAACCATACCATCAATGCCATCAATGCTGTCCCTTGTGCTCAATTGTGTAGATGAAGTAGGAATTGCAGTATGGTCAAGAGTAGATCCATCCCAAGCAGGATCCGCGTCAAATATAGGGACCATCACTCCTGGATCCCACATGCTAAAGTGCTGATTGCTCAATTCAGGGAAAATGTGGTCATTATATTCCTTATGATTGGTCACTTCAGTGAATAAGTCATTCTCCCTAGTATGGAAATCATGATAGTCACCCCCAAGCATGGGCTTGGTTTGAGGCTTAAACTAAACTCCACCTGTATCATCATCCCTGAAACCAAATGTAGCACTGTCATCATCAGATGATTTGAAAGCTCCACCATATCCGCTCACAACTTGCACATCATTAGGTACTAAACCATGAGGTGTATCATCCTGAAAATCGTTTTCATTACCTATTGCAACATCTTTCCTTTGACTGAAAATTGCACCTCCAAATGAATATTGCTTCTTGGCTGTGGCTGCAATAGATGACTGAATTTCTAATTTGTCAAACTCCATGCATGTTGACGGATTTTCACCTTTCCCATGATCACCTGTAGGCTGCAAGTCACACACCAAAGCTTCTTCTTCCTGCTCTAACCCTTCTTCAAGGGTAACTTCTGATTTTTCTTCCCACATTCTTCTAATGTACTTTACCAAACCCAATTTTGCAAGTTTCAAGGTCACAACTAGACTCAGGAAGTCATTAAAAGACACTTGTGTTTCAAAACCATTAAGCATGCTTTGGTACTCCTCAAATAGTTGGATAGCTTCCTGTTCATAACTCTCTTTAATCTGATCTTCCACTCTATTGAAACCCATTGTCATACTCCAAATTTTTACTAAATCACCCAACAAGATGGCAGGAACTTGGGCTTTGATACCACTCTAATGTCCCATCCTAGTTTGAGTTTGGAATTTGCGATTTTTTCCTTCGATTATTTCAGTTTGACATATGAGACATTTTGTTAAACAAATAGCATGACAATGACTGAAACTAATTGCAAAATAAATAGATATGCATTCCTAGTCAGTTACTTCAGTATTCAATGTTTACAATCTCATGCAAGTAATTCATAACTAAGATATATCATAACAACAATAATGCTAAATCTGGGAACCAAGCTTTCACATAGATTCATATGACTACCACACTCAAAAATACATTCAAATATTCAAGAACAGTTCACACCATTAATTATCAATTTTTTGGTCAGTTCACACCATTAATTATCAATTTTTTGGTAGACTCCCAAGTAAATGTAGCACTTGATAAACTGTCATGGTTGGCAGGTCTGGTTCATAGTAGAAAATAAGAGATGTTCATCAATATGGCAGGCGGCCCTCTACAAGGAATCATGTCCAGTAGGTCTGCAAACTCCTAGTAGGGACAAATCGACACCCCTCAACAGTTGACGGTTTCATGACCAGCTCCACACATCACTCCCATGGAATTATGTACTTAGAAATTCTCATGCACCCCTTGCATTGCAGTCTAAAATAAGAATATAGACCAACGATTGCCTTCGAATGGTGAAATAGCTGTGAAGGTAATGAAGTACCTGCAAAAACCCACACTTAGCTCCGCATTCAATACCCACGACCTCTTGGCAAGTCCACGACCCAAGGAGATAACCCACCTCAATGAACAAATATAAGCTCAAAGCATATCACCTAGCAGCAATAAATCCTTCAAACTCTAAGTCTAGTTTGAAGTATGAAAGGCACAAACTGAGAATAAGGAAATACCAGAACCAACCTTGGATTCCTCTGAGTATGGCGTCCAAGACTCTCTTTGCAAAGTCCTCAATTTTGAATGATAACCTCAAACCTCTAACTGTATAGAGAAATAATAATTTGATATTCAAACCCCTTAACAACTGATCAAATGATCTTTGAAGCACAAGCACAACCCCTGAACGAAGTTGTCAGCTAGCAGCCTTGGGAGATCTTTCACTCTTGTAGCATGCTGTTCCTCATTAGGGTTTTCGTCCTCAATGAAGCTAAGAATTTCAGACTTTCCATTCCAACTTGCAAAACCCTTATCAATTTTCTTCTCAACATCTGTAATGAGCCTAACCCAATCTGACTCAAAAACTCTTCACTTGCTGCCTTTGGAATTTTGTCAAACAGTTGGTATGCAAGCTGATATAGGCTGTTAAGATCTTCTTATTGCTTTGTTTTGACTTTACTTGTTGCCAATGATGTTTCTTTGAATTTTTTCAATGGTACCAATGTTTGCAAATGACAACTATGAATGTTTCCAAGATGAAATGCAATTGTTTTTATGTATTTTTGATGCATATAGATGACTGAAACTACTTGCAATATGAAGCTACAGCAACTAGGAATTATGACAAACACTTTGGATGCAACCTAAGATGGCATATGTGCAACTATAGCCAAGTGGCATTAGCATAAACACTTGGTATGCAATCTTATAATAATATTTATGCCAAAATAAGAACCTACAGCTAAATGACAATTTGTCAAACACTTGGCATGAAAACTAGAATGCAAGCTTGAAGCATATCATTATGAACGTTACATCAAACAATTGTCATGCAACTTATAACTCCCTTATTGATATGCAATTCAGTTACAATGCTGATATTGATATAAGCAGCCAAGACTCTTGGCATTACAACATGATCAATGTGATGTCCCCTTCCTAGTCAGCGCAGCTGGATTTGAGGTTAGCCTATCATTTTGATCCTCGTAGGCTGATAGTTGTGTGTAGAGGATCATTTGAGGCAGTTACCCGGTGTTCAGGAGCATCATTCTTTCAGTTGATTCAAGTTGGGCCTTCGCAGAATCTTTCAGAGAGGTTTTTCAGTTACTTACTATTGATAGTAAGTTAGGCAGGCAGAAGCTGCTATTTTGGGCAGGGCACCTGGTTCAGCTGGTTAGCTCAGAGTCGACCCAGTTCATCAGTTTGGTGGTCAGATGGAAAAATAACGGAGCATTTAATGATTATTAAATAATTGATATTTTGACTTTATGTTATAAAGTCACTTTATTAATATATTTAAATATTAATGATAATGGTGTATTATAAAGTATTTTTAATACTTTATAATAAAGTGGAATATTTAATATAATGAACAATTATTTATTCATTAATGACGGGACGCTATTTATTTAATATTTTTCCTAAGTCAAGGAAAGGTGAATTTAATCATTTATTTAAATGATTATTAAAAGAAGCTTGGGTCAAATTTTTTTAAAAGGGTTATATATACACTGCCAGGACAAATCGAACTCTTATGTTATGATTATTCAATTTGTCTTATTCTCTCTCTGAGCATTGGAGTTTGCGAACCTAGGGTTTCAGCAGACAATTGATTTTGAAGAGCGTTCCCTCTTCAAGATCTGGCATACTGAGACTGTGAAATACTAGTTGAAGATTGTCGTACTTGGTGACTTCATATAGAGGTTGCAGTTGAGCTTACTGGATCAATTCAAGAAGGATTTACAGAGATTATTCATTAGTTGATTGGAGCGACCTATTAGAGATCTGGCACTTCATTCATTGAGGCTGTACCATATTTAATGCTGCTGCTTGGCCGTACTTTTCTGTACCAACAAGGGCTGTACTTCACCTCTAGAGGAAATTGCTTTGCCTTTTAATCTTCTATCTTTTGCAAAGTTGGCGCCTAGGGTTACTGGAGCTATTTCATTGTTTCTGAGCCTGGAGATTCATGTTCTGAAGCTGGCCGTACATATTCTCCTCCATTCTAAGGTGGCTGCAATAACCAGGTTTTCCAAAATAAATATTATTGTTTTCCTGTGCATGTTGTTTAGATCTCAGTGTAATCATTTAGAATGATCAATAAACCATCTGGCATCGATATATGAATGATATTTTGGAGTTTTTATGCAATTGGTATTTTATTTTAATTTTCCAGTCTTTTTCTAGCAAAATCGCAATTTCTTATTTATTGCAAAAAAGCCATCAAAAATAAAAAAAATACAAAACAAACAAAAATCAGTATTTTCACTCAGCGTTTTCGGGTTGAGAGACACCTGGTCTCTTACAATCAAAGTGCAATTACAATGCTGATATAAGTATGCATCTACAGCTGCCATATAGCAGCGACTAATACAACTGAAATACCATTGCAAATGAATTGGATGAGATGCAAAAACCTGGAAAATATGATCGCCCCATGTTTGTGCAGTCGTGGCAGCCTCAAGTCAAGTAAAAGTAGGTCTTCCCAAGCCAAATCGATCCTAGATATGAGCCGCCCCTGTTCTGAGATTAAATCCTCAACAATAAATTATTCACAGCTGCAAACGCTTGCTTTTGTCTTCACAAACATTCACCTAGACTCCCAAAATGGTGCGCTCAAACACCCATGTGAAATCGCTGCAAAAATGAGCCTCCATGAACAAAATCGTGGCTCCCAGCTATGACTGTCATAAAAATATCAGAATATAATATCATGCCAAAATTGCTCCTAAAGATGATGAAATGATGAATCCCAATCTACAATTATTCTCCAATCGAACTATCACAGTTTGCTTCAATAAGCTGAAATGAATCTCTATCCCCAAATTTGGCCAAAGGCCACAAAATTTGCAATGAAGCACAAATTGGACTTCTGAAGTGAAGCCCACTCAATTAGCAATAATTCATCTGATATTTCACAACCTCAAAAATGCATAACCAATGAGAGTTTTCGTTCCTAATGGTTGGAAATGGTAGAAACCCTAGCTGGCTCCTTCACCAAAGAAGTTCTTCAAATCAAATGTCAATTCCTGGATGATTAGAAGCTTGGCTTGATCTTCTTTTATACTTTTTCAATCCATCTTCAAGAAGCTTCTAGAAAATAATATAATATTATTTTATTTTAGTGACTTTATGATTTAATATTTTATTTAAGTCACTTTATTAAATTAATTAAATATAGGGTCACATTATAATATTTATTTAATTAATAACCTTACAAATAATTAATTTAATTATTATCTCCCTTATTTCTCCAATCCGACTGAATCCAAGAATTCATCCACTGACTAGGTAACTACCTCAAGGAGACCCACTAGCCATGCTTATTAACTTACGAGGGTCTGGAATAGGCTAAATCCTCAGAAAACTGATGCTCACGAAAATAGGGACATTACAACATCAATGTGCAAATGAACTCACAAAAGGGATTTTATATTTCCCTCCCATTCCCATGCCCAAGTTGGCAATTTAAAATTATTTTATTTATTTTATTTCCCACCTTATAACTCTTTTAAGTTGGCGCCGCTTTATATTATAAAATAATCTTTTAAAACTTTTTATAACGCCTTTTTATCATAAGTCATTAAAATATATAAATAACACAATAAGTTAAGTATTTAATTTAACTTTATTATTAACGTTATTTAAATTTAATACCCATGACCATGATAAATGCCATGATAATTCATGGTGAGAATCCGCCAACTTTCCTAATATGAAAATACTGCGAACTGACCAGGATGCTGATCCCCCCGTGACTTACTAACAATAGTAAGTATGAACAAAGTGTCCAAAACAAGCTCTGAAAGGTATACAACAATAACCTTGGAAACATTGAGTTGGGAAACAACAATTGAACTCAAATGGTTGACTGACCAAGTCCACAAATGCCCTTAGAGGGCCCCCTAACCACTCTGTTAGTCCACGGGGACCAAGTGATGGACTAACCTTTGGAACTGATAACTACCTAGGAAAATGGGACATTATAGAGAAAGTTAGGTTTGGCTTTCGTTTCATCAAATTTCATCATATATTGTCTAATTTATAAGTGTTTCAAGTTGGGCAAGGGTTACTAGATCTAGGAGGTAGCTGAATTTTCGGAGCACTTTGGGCCAAAATTATCCCTGTTGTTGCGTTCAGAAGGCCCAAAAACCCCCAAGATCAACTGTCAAATCACAAAAATTGGACAACTTGCCCTCGGGCTTGATGAAAAAAATATCACATTCTTCATTGTCCGTATGACTATCATAATTACACAGGGTATAGTTGCATGTTGCAGTTGTAGTTGGTATGAAAAAAAATTATTGACAATTTTTAAAAATAATTTCTAATTTTTTTGAAAAAATATTCTTTCGATTTATTTTTCAGAATTTTTTTTATTTAAAAATAAAAATAAAAATAAAAATTTGCGGACTTGCAGGTCCGTAGACCTACAGGTGTACTTGCATACCACTAAGGGTACACAGGCCCTGCTACATGCCGCGTGGCACGGGTAGTAGGCCCCACCACCAATCATCGCTAGCACAAATGGTTGGTTAAAAATAAATCGGCGTTGACCTTTTTAAAACTGACCGAACGACAAAGAATTTTGCGCAAGATTTTGTCAAAAGAATATTTCACAGCATCCCGAAGAGGGACTTGTAGGTGTACTTGCATACCACTAAGGGTATGCAGGCCCCGTTGCATGCCGCGTGGCATGGGTAGCATGCCTTGCCACCAGTTGGCACTAGCACAGGCGGCCGGTTAAAAATAAACTGATGCTGACCTTTTGAAAACTGATCAAACAACAAAGAATATTTTGCAAGATTCCATCAAAAGAATATTCATGGCATCCCTGAGATTTTGTTGGAGTTTTCAACGCTAGAGAATATTCCATTGAATATTTTGTTTAGGGCATATTCTGTTGTCGGAGGAATATTTCAGCACGTAGGGGTATATTCCAATAGTGACAGTTTGTAGGCCAGCAAATTTATGCTCGTTGATTGCTGACGTCAGCATTGCGTCATTGAGATGTCAACGATCTTAAGAAATTTCTTCCCCCCCTTTAATGTAATTTTCATTTTGTTGTACCCAAAATAAATTTTTGGCATTTTGCTTAAATTGAGCTAAATCATGTATAAATGTCATCAAAAGTCTGTTTTAGGTCAAACCAAACATAGGGTTTTGGTAGGTTTTTGTCAAGGAACATATGGTTGAAATTCTGAAAATCCCTATTTTTAGGGAAATTCCCCAAAAATAGGACCTTCCTGGAAACAGATGAAAATGATTTTGATAGGATTATTTGACTTCACGATCACATTGATCAAGTCAGAATCATCAAAAGACACGTTTTACTCTAGTGGGTCTATTTCTATTTTTTAGGAACAAAGTTAGGAGCTCCGCAACCATTAATGGCAGATTGGCTAGTACTAGGTGTTGAAAGCTAAACTTCAATGAAGAAACCATGGTGGAAATGCTTGAAAAGATACTCTGCAACGGAGGGGATTTTCAAAAGTAAAAAATGTTGAAAATTGACTAAGTCTGGAGAATGCACACCTTGCTACCAGGAGGAGGCTATGCAATCAAATGACTTAGTCATTTTTCCAAACACCCATACACACAACATGGTGAAGGCGATTTCCAAGACACAAACATTCGCATTGTCAACAACAATGCTCGAATCAGTAAAGCTACATGGCGAACATGAGAGGTGAAGAGATGAAGATTTTTAAAGGAGATTCTCAAAACTGGAAAAGGCCAAAATTTGACTTACTCTGGAAATGCTACCAAGGAGAAGTCAGTTCAAAATGTGCAAAAAGAGCTCTTTTCAAAGAAAGGCACCCTTGAACCTCGAGGGCAAAATGTAGTCACCAGATTCATCCAAGGCAGTCATCCTTGACATTCTCCTGCTGGCTCGACAACGAAACATTCAGCGAGATCATCTGATAAATTGATCACCGACAAATGTCAATAGAGTGCGAAGAGGCTGTTATAAAGAGACATCCAAAAGAATGACAAAAGATAAAAAGATGTCGTTTGACGAAGGAGATTCTGGAAACTGAAAAAGGCTAAAATTTGACTAACTCTGGAAATGTTATGAAGGAGAGATCAATTCACAATGTTGAAAAATAACCTTTTTCAGAAAGGGGCGCCCTTGATTCTTAAGGGTCAAATGCAGCTTGCTGAATCATCCAAGGCAGTCATCCTCGGCGTTCACTTGTTGGCTCGACAACGAAACAAACAACAAGATCATTTGATGAGTTGATCACCGATAGTCGTCGACAGAGTGAAGAGAGGCAGTTGACGAAGATACCAAGAAATGGCTGTCGAAGTAAAGTTCAAGGTGGAAAAAGCACCCTTTCCAAGGAAAGGCACCCTTCTTTTTGGAATTCCAGATGCTGTCAGATGTCTGAAGGCCTCCCAAGACAGTTTTCTCAGTCTAGGTCGATCTTGACAACGCAATTGCAAGCACAAGCATCTGACAAGGCAATCAATAGATAATCAAAATCAAAATGGAGCATATTTCAGATGTAGATCACTGTGCAAAGGAGCAAAAGCGCCCTTTTCAATGAGGGGCGCCTTGGAATAAAGGTGCCATTAACTGGCATCTAAGTTTTCTAACTCCAGTCATCTTCGGCGAAACGGAGCTGGCTACCTGATGAGATATCTAACAAGATCATCTGATTCTCCGATCAACGGGGATTTCAAATCAAAGCATGAGAGGTCAGATTAAAAAACTGAAGAACGAACACTGAAAATTCACCAAGGCAAAGGCAAAAGCACCCTTCCTTGAGAAAGGCGGGCTCTTTTTGAGGCCACAAACTCAACTTTTTAGCTAAGTACCTCCCAGGCACTTCTCTTCGTTTTAGATCCAGCTCGACAGTGATTGTACTAGCAACAACTTAGGATTGACAGATCAATCTGGATTTAGGATCAAACTGGGGTCATTCAACAGAGAAAATAATAAAAAAACTTGCAAAACTCAAAAGGGACACCTAGAAAAGGTCAAAGGAAAAGTTGTTGACTAAAGTCAAGATATTTTGAGATAAACTAGGCCAACTCGCTCCACGATCAGTGGAAATCACCTTTTTGAACTTCAGATCAAGCCAAATCAGCTTTAGATCATGAGTTAGGATCCCAAACTTAAGGATCTTAGGCTTGAGTCTATACAAAGAGGATCTAGGCATCCTTCTTCATTATTTCTTTGTTGGTTGATGATCAAGAACAACAATAAGCTCTCAAGGACGCCATTTTCAGATCTGGCCAAGGTTTTTGACCGTTCTTCGATATTTCTTGAAGATCAGAGGCAGAGGAATATTTCTAATAAGAGGCTGGATTCAGAGACAGATTTTCTCAGGGAGTCAAAATAAAAAACTTCCAATCCATCTTCTGTCTACTTCCTCTTTCTTGTCTTAGGTATTCTTGCATGTCACACGAATCAACAGGCTACCACAAATCTGATCAACTGGGCAGAGTTAGAATAATTTTCCAGTAAAACCCATCTCGTCAGATTTTCCAAAATCAACCAACTTGCTGCCCCTATTTTTGGGGGTTTTTCTAAAAAAGTTTCAGAATCAAAATTCTGAGGAACTGGGTTTGTTCAACATTGAAGCACGAACAAAACCCATGTGCCAGATTTTTTCCAGAAAAATACTTCTCGGCAGTGGCTATTTTTAGGGGTTTTTCAGAAGTTGTTTGAACATATCCATGTTTACAGTCAACAAGCGAGTTTTTCTTCACATAATGACAATTTGGCGTCCTTGGGCTCCAATTGAACAACCAGACCTTGCACCAACGACTCTCCAACCAGATCTTACACATATTGCTGGAGAGCAAACAGACATCATCAGCAGTCTGCGGATCTTTATCTTTGAAAAGAATACATCTCCCACTTAGTGGAGAGCGACAACAATTACTCTAGACGAAGAAGAAAGAAAGGCTGATCTTGCAGCGGAAAGGCCAGTATTACCACCTCCCGCGTGGTAGTAATCACCTTGGCTTGCCAGCTGCGAACAAGTCATTCCAAGCACGAAGCCGCCAAAGTTACCAAGAGCAACAACTTGCGCAAGAAGAGGAGATGTTGTGTCATCAAAGCATTGACTATCCGGAAACGGAAGAAGTCAACACATGGATCAAGGAGCTGTTGACCGGAAGTGGTGAAGTGTGAAAAGACACCTAGGAAGGACGTCCTACCTTCCAATTGGAATTTATGATACTTGAAGTTGACTTGATGCCTCATTCCAAGTCAACTCAAGAGGACATTTAATGTAATTGGAGTTAACTTGATGCCCCTTTCCAAGTTAACTCCATATCCCACAAATCATGCATTGTCAGATCCCACTGATTAAGGATGTCTAATTGGCTTCCATAATTTGTGGATCTTAGATCTCCACTAAACGTGGATGTCTATGTTGGAGGTATACTTTACATTAAAGTTCACCTTTAATTTACTTTCAGTCAACTAAAGTAGTTTCCAGTTGACTCTTTGTTTAGTTTCAGTTAACTGAAGTAGATTTCTAGTTAACTGTTTTTTCCCCCTTTTTAGGAATAAATCTTGCTAATTGATTGGCAATAACTCATTGTTAACTCAAGGAGATTTTGGCATTGCTCATTCCTTTGAGTTCTATAAATAAGAGCCTTGGGCTCATTATTTGTTTAACCTTTACTTGCTATGCAAAATTGTTGCGCCATTGTTGCCAACAACTTTGAAAGCGAATATTTGTTCACTCTTGGATGAGAGTTCGTTGGTTGATTGTAATTGTGCATGATTTCGTGCCTTTGCTGTCCCAACCTTTGTAATTCGTTGATGAAGTTTGAAGAAGAATATCAGAAGGCGCTCGCATTTTGATCTACCTATTTGAGTTCTTTCTGCGTTTTGTGTTCAATAGCTTGTTTCATTTCCCTCCTCAGATGGGGTTTCCTCCTCCTTGGATATTTGTCATTGGCAGTTATCGTTTGTTGCTGTCTAATGGATTATCCTTCAACCTATACTTTGGATAGGGGTTCCTCCTCCTTAGGAAGTTTGTCGGCCAAAGACATCGTAATTTGTTGTTTCTTGTAAGTCGTTTCCTAACCCATACCTCTGATAGGGGTTCCTCCTCCTTGGCAGGTATCAGATCCAGCTTACCGTAAAGAGCGTTTGTTTGTATCTAACCTTATCCCGATATATATCCGAAAGTTCAGAGCCTCGACCATATTCTAAGGAGATGGCAGATTCAAGTGATCCAACCAATCCATTCCTACTCCTATACCGTCATGCTTTGTTTACCTTGAAGATATTGGATAGATTAAAAGCTAGAACAGTCGTAGTTAAGATCTGCAGAAACTAGAGAAAAAGCTTAGCTGCGGCGCATTGTGTTTGTGCACCCTTGTGTCCTACCGCTGAAGTACAAAAAGATAGGAACCTTAGTTTACCATTCCCTTCCTTACGCATTGCTTTTAGCAGAGAGGGACTTCTCCTCTTTAAATAACGAAGAAGTGTTGCAAAACATTTGAAATAGCTGAACGTTTACAATCAGCACTCCAGAGGTGCTAATTTAAACGCCAACACATTTTGGAGGGAAAATTTCAAATGCCGATAACTTGGTCATCAGACTCCTTTTTTAGTGCAATGTTTTTTGATTTGGGGTAGAATTTCGTGCTCTACGCAATGATGTAGATGGTTTTTGGTTTTGGTGCCTGCTTTTTCCAAAAATTGTAGATTCTCACAAGTGTTGTTGAGCCGTTCTCATTTTCAAAACTTTCGGGGCTCTATTCTTGCTCCTATGGTAACATTTTAGGGTGATTTTTTTTTTTTAATTGCATAATTTTTTCGTGTACTATGTAGTGGTGGGATAAGATTTATCTTATCTTGTCTAAAATTTTTACTTTGAGCTTGTGGCCAAATTTGGCAATTTGTAAGCACTAAGATCAAGTTCACTTCGCTGTTGTTGGAGAGTAGCACCTATAATCGCACTAAGCGTAAAGTGCCAACCTCATATCTTGTTTGGGGGTTTCATGGTTGAGTAATTTGGGGGGCTAATCTTGTGTTGTTGTTGGTTCTAATCATGTCTTCTAATCAATGGAAAGTAAAATGTGATTATTGTGGAAACGAAAAGCATACAATAGATGAATGCTTGCAGAAAGAACTTGATGATCTGAAACTTCTTTATGAACTTCATTAGTTGCAACAACTTTGCATTGCTCAAGGCATTAGTTTGCGTACTTCTCTTGAACCGGCATCAACCGAATCATCTAATGTTCTTAATGTTGAGGACACAATGGGGGATGATAGGCGTAGTCGAATGACATGTGTGGAGATCTCATCTCCTTCATCTACTGTTGTACCTAAGGATGCTTGTGTTGCCACAATTTTGGCTCCTTGTGATTCAGTGCAGCAGGACATGCATTGTCTTCCAGACAATTATACACTAAGTGCATAAAAGGGCCCCTTCAGCTATTATTAGCTTTTGCACATGATTAAATTTATTTAATTGTTTTTAGAATTAATAAATTATAAAAGGTGTGCAAAGATAGTTCATTTATGGATCTTGCAAATTGCAATTTAAATAGAAAAGGTGGAGAAAAAATATCAAATCTCTACCAAAATAGGAAAAACAGAAGTGAGAGTAGAGTGATTAAAATTAATAAAGTTGATTTATTTTTATGCCTTTTAGTGTTTGTGTAGGTTTCCTAGTTGTGTTTGGAAAACCTTATTAGGAAGTGCTGTGCACATTGTAAAGAGGATCTTATTTTTTCTAAAAGCTCTTTTTAGAGAAGAATATTATTGTATGTGTTTTACTGCAATACAACTCCATGTTACTGATGAATTTTTTTACGACACTAAATAAAAAATTCAGTGTTTAACTTTCTGCAATGGCCTTGTGTAAGATTTTATAGGTTTAGGAAAATAATTGATAAACTCAGGCTTTGTACTTAATTGATTGATTATGACGTAGTTTTTGTTCCTTTAATATTCTCCTTTAATATATAAGACCTCCTGCACTAATGTTTAATTTTGCTCTTTGTGTGTGTGATGAAATTGATATCTCCATTGGATATCTTCTTGTGTAAATAATTCTACTTATTGAATACAAATTATCAATAGTTAGAAGCTTCGTATTATGATTGTTGTTAATTTGGGTGTTTTGTGATGTCCCCTTCTGGACAATATAGTTATTTCAGAGGTTAGCCTATGATTCAAATCCTCGTAGGCTGGCAGATGTGTTTAGAGGATCACTTGAGGCAGTTATCCATCGTTTGGGAACATCACTCCAATAGTTGATTTAGGTTTGGGCCTTTGCGGACACTTACAGAGTGATTTATATATACTTACTATTTATAGTAAGTCAGGCAGGTAGGAGTTGCTCTTTTTGGCAGGGCACCTGATTCAGTTGGTCAGCTCAGTTTTGACCCGGTTTGATGATCTGATGAGCAAATAGTGAATATTGAGGCATTTGATATTATTAAAAGTTTATTAATTTGACTTTATAATATTGTTGTACCCAAACCAAATTTTTTGCTTCATTAAGGCATTTTGCATTTAAAAGTCTAAACCTTGCTAATTTGTTGTAAAACACAGTTTTGGGCAATGTCAAGCATGGAGTTTTTGTCAATAGTTTGTCAGTCAAAGTCAGTTATATTGGTCAAAGCCTAAAGCAGAGACTCAAAATGAAGATTTTCACGATGGAGGAGCATCTCAGATTGTTACATCCCAAATTGTGACGTTACAATTTACCATTACTAGATAGAGTAAATGAGAATTCTGAAGGTAAATTAATGATGCTTGTACCTCGTTTTCAATATGAATGTTGTTTCACTTGATGTTATTCTTGGTGAAATACTGCATAAAGGAGAATATAAGGTTAATGATTTGTGAATAATCTAACTTTTGAAATGTTTCATGTATTTTGCTTTGTTTTGAGCAAATAACTTCCGTTGTCGTGACATGGCGTGCAGGAAGCAGGTTCGTACCTCCAGGCAGAGGAGAGATATCACTCGAGGATGAACTTGGTCGGGTAAACAGTAACGAATACCAACTGGACATACACACACAAACTATAGACTGAGTAAGCTAAGTCATTGTTGTGGTTAAGGGTAAGTCATCTGTAGGCTTGTTTAAGTATCATTAGGAGTCGTAACTTCTTCTGAATGTGTAAATAAGTGATGCTTGCCAGTATAATCTTAGGTGGAATAATATTTCTTGTTAGAGGTGGGTACATGTATAAATATACATATGAATACGATATGTACAAGTATCCATAAGTGCATTCATGTCGATACGACGTATTAGAGCAGATGGAAATGCCATACGTGTGTGTCGATATGAGCGTATTTATAAATACTTGTACGTAAAGTAAATACACAGGTGTATACACATGAATACGTATCCACAGCTAACCTGTTGTTATAAGTATATTGTGACGGTATATAACCTCAGAATTTATACATACACATATATATACATATACATGATTGGGTATAGTATTGACTAGTTCACAGCATACGTACGTATAATGTAGATGTATATACATGTGTAGGTATAAAGATAAATATATTTATATATTTAATATTATATTAAAATATAAATATAATATAGTTTTTACAAGTATAAATATGTATACGATATTATTTAAATTATTAATTTAAATAATTATACATAAAAATATATATATTGTAAAATAAAACTATATTATATAAATATTTTAATAAAATAAAAAAATATATATATAGATGAATTTAAATAAAAGATTTAAATGAAATTTAGAACAGTGAAATGAGACTATATCATATAACGTTTTCTTAAAAATGATAATTTTCTCTAAGATTTAAATACTTCTTTGAATCGAAATATTTTAAGAGAGTTAAATATTTGTAAAATACAAAATACTTCAAGAGAAAAGTCGAAATATAAATTAATGAGGAAAACGAAATGCGTTTCAGGGATTTCATTCCCGTGAAAAAGAAAACGGCGCTGGAAAAATCACGTGTCTGGTGAAGCTCGCGCCTGTAACACACGGGCCGCGATTTGGTCGTTGAGCTTAATGCATACGCAGTCCTTTTGGCAGCTAAAATGGCGACGTGGGATCCTTGCTTCAATAAAACCCTTAAAAACCGAAAACGCCTTGAGCTGTCGAAATTTGCCATGAAAGTTGAAAAGTTCTTCATTTGCTGGCTTAATAAGAAGTCGATTCATCTGTATTTTAATGACTTAGGGTTTATAAACTCGCCAAGTGTCTTTTTGACTAAATCGGGGCACTTGCTGTCAAATCTGCATGCCTTCTTAAAGGGAAAACGGTTGCAATTCGAGTATATAAATATACACGCCTTCCATTCATTAAAAACTCATCACTTGAGAAATTCTGAGTTTAGTATTTGAGCCTTCCCTGTTCATTCTATATCACACAATTCTGGAATTCAGGTTTAGTCTCATTCATTTAATAAAAAAATGACAAGTATTTATGAGTGTTAAATTGCTAAGAGTGAGATCTATTCTGTTAAGAGAGTTTTTGAGGGCATTTAACAATTTTGTGAGCAAATTCAAGAAGTTCATCCTTCATAGAGTGAGCTTTTAACCTGCTAAGAAGTCCTTTGGCTGGAGGCTATAGGTGTAGCAAATTCTCACTGGTTCAACACTTCTGGAAAGCTCTTGTCAGGGATGTTAACTCTTTTACTTCTTCATGAAGTTGCTATTCTTCTTTGGTCTAGAAGAGTTTACAAATAAAAGTGCACTTTCATTAAAACATAATAGGGAATGAAGGTCGATCTTTATGGTATCTTTGGAAAGAATTTCTGAAAGGAATACCTTAATTATAGAAGTATTATAGAACCATTAAACAAGTAGAAAATTTGAGATATAGGAAGGCTAACACATGTTCTATTCTATTAACTCTTGCATTAATTGGTAGACGGATTCACTAATCTATTGAAGAGTAAATTATATTAATTGGTAGATGGATGTACTGATCTATTGAAGAGTAAAATATATTAATTGGTAGACGGATTTACTAATCTATTGAAGAGTAAATTATATTAATTGGTAGACGGATGTACTGATCCATTGAAGAATAAATTATATTAATTAGTAGACGGACGTACTGATCCATTAAAGAGTAGATTGCAATATTTGTATTGAATCCATATAAGGAGTGTATGTTTGTATATAGCTCTTTAAATGCTAGGGAATGAAGTGAGGGTATTTAATAGGTTACCGATCGCAACTAGTTGAATATTAACTTAGTCAAGTTATTAAAAGCTCCTAGGATGAGAAAGTCCCGTATAACGGAGTTAGTTGTGAGTACTTGTTAAATTGTTCTCCATTCTAGTAGTTAATTTGTTGTAGGAAGTCTAGGGTACGGACTACCCCGATAGACCAACCTACGCGTAGGGTAAGATAGCCTCAAGTCAAGTTGAACCTGGCTAGTGTATGTGACAAATGACCTATGTTCTTCATTGAACGTAAACACTTTGGCCAAAGTAGTGTAAGGAACCATTTAGTTGTTGTACTACACTGTCAGTTCACCGTGATCCCGAATTACATCCTAGTTTGAGTATTGCCGATTGCACGAAAGCTAGTTTTGTAGGATCACAGCACTATGTCCAGTTGGTAGTCGTTAAAGGTTACCCAACCAATCTCTTCTTCGAAGGGAGGGCCATTCATTGCAAAATGATCGTGCGGGGGACCGCATTATAAGTCCGTGGTTGGCGGAAAAGCGCCCGAGTGATGTTTCTCCTCCTCAGCAAGCGGCCGATGTACCAAGATTTGAAAGGACGGATTCCTGGACCTTCTTACTACTATTTGTTCTAAAGCTCATTGGAGCCATGTTAGTTAAGGTACGTATCCTTGTTTCATGTAGTTGTGAAGTTATTATATTGAAATGGAATCTTTGTTGTATATTAATATGGCAATTTGTTCATGTTTTGTCAATAAAGAAAAAGAAAAGTTCTATCGCAATGACATGATTAACACGTTTACATACTTGTAGGATGCAATTTATGAAAATTTTAATTTTACCGAAGGGTCGGGTTGTTACATGTGGTATCAGAGCTACCAGGTTTTACACTAGGAACCTATGAGCTCATTACGCAACAACGCGTAAACTTTATCAAAAGTTAAAGATTGACAAGTTCTTGTGCCACAATGGCAAGAGGAAAAGAACTGAGGGAGAAGTGAAAGGAAGATGAAACTCCTAGTAGCTTGTTAAGTTGGGATGAGTTAAGAGTTATCCCTGGAGTAGAAACTCCTAAACCAACAATTTATGTTAGTACTTAGGATTGCGGAAGTTTATGCAATCAAGTTATGAAGAAAGGTTAGGAGGAGTAACCGGTGTATACCTTTATCCAACGAAATAGTTTTATGACTCTAAGGCAACGAAAAGGAATAAGATAACCCTTGTTGTAGTAGCAAACTATAGTTGCAGAGAGTCAGGAATTTTTGGATTTAGTGAAAACACTACGAATCTTTGTATATGCGGTGTCAGCATAAATTAAATTGAATAAGGAAGTCAACGAAGGAAGTATCCACGGGAGTTGGAGAACTCTTGACATTAAGCTAATTCTTATGTAAAGATAGGAGCTTGCAAGGAAAAAGAGTTAGTACCTTAGAGATAAGAGAAAAGACCAGAATGGTCCGAATTATGTAATCAATATAGTGGACAGGGTTCCACTGACCAAAATCAATTAGATTATTGGAGTTTGATATTAAAAAGACCAAACAACTTTGGTATCTTAGAAGTTAAAAGTGAGGAAGATTCCAAGTATTGGAATTATGTCACTTGAAAAGTGACTGAAGAATAAAGAAGCCTGAAGTGGTAAGTCAGGACGGTTTTATGAGAGGTTTAACAAAGATTGGTTAGAGTATAAGCTGAACTCACCTTCATGTTTGTGAAAGTCAAACTTTTGTTTAGAATGTTCCAAACGGAAAGGGAATACAAGTTTTGTGGATATAGAGTACACTCCACCAAAGGGATGTTGAAAAGAGAATTGGATTAATGAAGTGACTCGTAAGTTGCTGATTATTCATTAGATCTTCCGTTGGATGATCCATGTTATTGAAATCTATGGGATAGAAATCAAACACAAATTTAACTTTGGAAAAAAAAATAATTTTGAGATATGTCTTGAGACAAGGTAAAGGCAATGTAAAGGCAACAGTAGGGAATAACAAATCCTTACAAAAGAAGCAAGAGTTTGCTGGGAGTTCAATTTTGAGTAGATCAAAAGTTGTGGAAACTCTAAGGGGGGAAGGAAAAGAGTAGGGTTGACTCGAGTTTAGTACCCCATTCAATAAAAGAACGTAGGCATGTTCTCAGTTTAGAAGAACTAATGTCTTCTTTGCAAGTCATAATGACAAATAAGTCATACAGTTTATAATCCAAGAAAAGAGGTATTGGGATCTTCGGAGAAAGTTAAATAAACCCATACTTAGGATTATTTAATCGAAAGATCAAATGATATTATCATTTGATATCCACAAGGAAAAAGGTATTGAGAATTCAGGAGAAAGATAATCGGAAAGGTCAAAGATTTTTACCTATTATCATCTCATACCTTATATTTAGTTGATTGGAAGAATAAAATGAAATTATCATTTGATGCCTAGGAAAAAGGATAAGTAGATAATTTGATCATGATAAGAAAGGCCGCTTATAAGATTGGCAGGGAAAGCTTTAAGATACTCATGACTGAAAGAAAGTGTCTCTACATTCCTATACACCTTATATAAGGGAAATTAGATAAAAATGTTATTTCAATATGAAATATATTCATGTCATTAAAACAAATTGAAACTGAAGCTTATTGTGCTATGAAACCCGAGGATGAAAAGGTTTAACCATAAAGCCATAGAAATGGAATGGAAAATATGGTAGGATATGATGCTATACAAAGGATCAATTATCTTTACATGATTGATCACTTGAACACCATCTCGCTCTTTAATGAAACCCTAGGTTTGTAATAACCTAGCTGGGACATGAAGTTCATTCGAATGAAAAAAGGAAGATCTTAGGATAACATCTAACCCATTGAGTTGGATTAAATAATTAACTACTCTTTAAAAACGCCTAGTAGTTGGAATAAATCTATTTGGTTGAGTTGTACATTCGGTCTTGATTGAGATATATAGAGGTAGAGAAACCTATATCATCAGAATAATCATCGATTGAGAATCCCAAAGAATTGGAAGGGAATATTGGGATTGTGATTCACCAATGGAAATGTGTATATCACTTAAACTTATGAGATTCTATGAGTGGAAACAAAGGTAGAATACCTAGTGAGTTAAAGAAGCTACTTTACACTCTAGGAAAGAAGTCATCGTGTTGACTAAAACGTTGTTGAGTGGCTCTTATATTAAAGAGAAAACACTCTCAAAAGGAAAACATCCATTGTTATATCAGAGCAATATAACATTTTATGTGAAATAATGGAAATTTTTATTGAGTAAAGCACCGGGGATGTTACTTGAACTCAAAAGGATGTACTGAAATTGGAACTCTCCTATATGATTAAGAGAATCAATGGAACCAATGAGGAATGTTCTTGCTCGGTAACTAGGTAGGTAATTAAATTTACTATTAGCTAGGGATCAATATGACGGAACATGGATTAACACTCAAAATGAGTACCAAAATTATGGGGAAAATTTGATTGAGTTAAAAGATGGATAACATCTTTGAAAATAATCCAAGGACAGAAGAGATCCAAGATATGGATGTCCTAAGATAAATGGGGTTTATCTCCGCAAAACTTATAACCATTATTATATGGGAATTAAAAATGGTACGAGATCGTAAAATAGGTTTTCAATTAGTCAAAGAATAGACTATTATTGGATGTAAAAGAACCTATGTACCCAAATTTTGAAGAATTTGAAATAAAACGAGGAAACTAATGTCAGAGTTAGGACATCGGAACAACGACGGGAATTGTTGGATGAGAAACTACTATAAACTTGGAAAGATAGAGTTCGAAGCTACACGGAATGTGGCAAGGTAATGACTAGTATACCAGGGAATGAAGACCGGATGTCATCATCGGTAAGTCATGTATACTCTCTTAAGATTCCAAAGGAAAAATGGTAGAACAAGAGACAGATCAATCTGTCTATGTTAGTATAACTGACATAATGTTCAAGTAGATAAACTCATTGATAAAAACAATGTATTTGGAAAATTTGACTAATAGGATATTCTAATATATATTATGGAAAGTAGAGGCTTAGTAATCCTAAGAGGATATCTTAGTTTAAGCAATAGTGATAAGGTTGTATAAACCCTTATCAAACTACAAAACATTCAACGGATCGAATGTGCAGTATATTATCATGTATAGTCAAAATAAGCAAAGATGATAGAATAAGTCTTGAATGATTTATAAACTTCTAATATTGAAGTTTGGACCGTTATATGAGTTAAAAGGCTAAAAACTCAATTAAGCTGAGAAAGGCTTAGAAATTGAGTGAATCATAGACTTAATAAAATGTCAAAAAGGAGTAATAGATTGAAGTTATCAATGAAACTTTGAGATACAAAGCTTTCGTATGAAGCAGTATCAAGATTTGACAGGTGTCCAGGAGTAAAGTTGTGCTCTCGATGGACAAATAATCAAGTACAAGTACTATGTAGTAAGGATAATGAATGTGTAAGTGGCGGAAGGACTCGGTTTATGAGTTTTCTAAAAGTGTAAATACCAAAAGCGAAGGATTGGACCCACGATGTAGTGTACAATACATCGACTTTCCTTTTCTATTTGGATTATACTAAGGATAAATTCATGAAGCAATGATTTCCGATCACTGTGTGTTTGGTGTGATATATAGTTACTATTATAACTCGGATGTGTATATGTGTTAAAACTCTTTGGGAGAGTAAGTATGTATAAGGCATACAAGATTTCCCTATGCGATAGTGTGAACACTCGAAGCAAGTTCCAGGAAGAACAAGATTGCTACATAGGTTGAATACTTTATAAATCTTACGTAAATGTAAGTAACACCTTATTCGACTTTAACTATATGTTAAAAAGCTATACCTCATCGAGGACGATGATTCACAAGGGGGGAAGTATGTTACATCCCAAATTGTGACGTTACAATTTACCATTACTAGATAGAGTAAATGAGAATTCTGAAGGTAAATTAATGATGCTTGTACCTCGTTTTCAATATGAATGTTGTTTCATTTGATGTTATTCTTGGTGAAATACTGCATAAAGGAGAATATAAGGTTAATGATTTGTGAATAATCTAACTTTTGAAATGTTTCATGTATTTTGCTTTGTTTTGAGCAAATAACTTCCGTTGTCGTGACATGGCGTGCAGGAAGCAGGTTCGTACCTCCAGGCAGAGGAGAGATATCACTCGGGGAGGAACTTGGTCGGGTAAACAGTAACGAATACCAACTGGACATACACACACAAACTATAGACTGAGTAAGCTAAGTCATTGTTGTGGTTAAGGGTAAGTCATCTGTAGGCTTGTTTAAGTATCATTAGGAGTCGTAACTTCTTCTGAATGTGTAAATAAGTGATGCTTGCCAGTATAATCTTAGGTGGAATAATATTTCTTGTTAGAGGTGGGTACATGTATAAATATACATATGAATACGATATGTACAAGTATCCATAAGTGCATTCATGTCGATACGACGTATTAGAGCAGATGGAAATGCCATACGTGTGTGTCGATATGAGCGTATTTATAAATACTTGTACGTAAAGTAAATACACAGGTGTATACACATGAATACGTATCCACAGCTAACCTGTTGTTATAAGTATATTGTGACGGTATATAACCTCAGAATTTATACATACACATATATATACATATACATGATTGGGTATAGTATTGACTAGTTCACAGCATACGTACGTATAATGTAGATGTATATACATGTGTAGGTATAAAGATAAATATATTTATATATTTAATATTATATTAAAATATAAATATAATATAGTTTTTACAAGTATAAATATGTATACGATATTATTTAAATTATTAATTTAAATAATTATACATAAAAATATATATATTGTAAAATAAAACTATATTATATAAATATTTTAATAAAATAAAAAAATATATATATAGATGAATTTAAATAAAAGATTTAAATGAAATTTAGAACAGTGAAATGAGACTATATCATATAACGTTTTCTTAAAAATGATAATTTTCTCTAAGATTTAAATACTTCTTTGAATCGAAATATTTTAAGAGAGTTAAATATTTGTAAAATACAAAATACTTCAAGAGAAAAGTCGAAATATAAATTAATGAGGAAAACGAAATGCGTTTCAGGGATTTCATTCCCGTGAAAAAGAAAACGGCGCTGGAAAAATCACGTGTCTGGTGAAGCTCGCGCCTGTAACACACGGGCCGCGACTTGGTCGTTGAGCTTAATGCATACGCAGTCCTTTGGGCAGCTAAAATGGCGACGTGGGATCCTTGCTTCAATAAAACCCTTAAAAACCGAAAACGCCTTGAGCTGTCGAAATTTGCCATGAAAGTTGAAAAGTTCTTCATTTGCTGGCTTAATAAGAAGTCGATTCATCTGTATTTTAATGACTTAGGGTTTATAAACTCGCCAAGTGTCTTTTTGACTAAATCTGGGCACTTGCTGTCAAATCTGCATGCCTTCTTAAAGGGAAAACGGTTGCAATTCGAGTATATAAATATACACGCCTTCCATTCATTAAAAACTCATCACTTGAGCAATTCTGAGTTTAGTATTTGAGCCGTCCCTGTTCATTCTATATCACACAATTCTGGAATTCAGGTTTAGTCTCATTCATAATAAAAAAATGACAAGTATTTCTGAGTGTTAATTTGCTAAGAGTGAGATCTATTCTGCTAAGAGAGTTTTTGAGGGCATTTAACAATTTTGTGAGCAAATTCAAGGAGTTCATCCTTCATAGAGTGAGCTTTTAACCTGCTAAGAAGTCCTTTGGCTGGAGGCTATAGGTGTAGCAAATTCTCACTGGTTCAACACTTCTGGAAAGCTCTTGTCAGGCATGTTAACTCTTTTACTTCTTCATGAAGTTGCTATTCTTCTTTGGTCTAGAAGAGTTTACAAATAAAAGTGCACTTTCATTAAAACATAATAGGGAATGAAGGTCGATCTTTATGGTATCTTTGGAAAGAATTTCTGAAAGGAATACCTTAATTATAGAAGTATTATAGAACCATTAAACAAGTAGAAAATTTGAGATATAGGAAGGCTAACGCATGTTCTATTCTATTAACTCTTGCATTAATTGGTAGACGGATTCACTAATCTATTGAAGAGTAAATTATATTAATTGGTAGATGGATGTACTGATCTATTGAAGAGTAAAATATATTAATTGGTAGACGGATTTACTAATCTATTGAAGAGTAAATTATATTAATTGGTAGACGGATGTATTGATCCATTGAAGAATAAATTATATTAATTAGTAGACGGACGTACTGATCCATTAAAGAGTAGATTGCAATATTTGTATTGACTCCATATAAGGAGTGTATGTTTGTATATAGCTCTTTAAATGCTAGGGAATGAAATGAGGGTATTTAATAGGTTACCGATCGCAACTAGTTGAATATTAACTTAGTCAAGTTATTAAAAGCTCCTAGGATGAGAAAGTCCCGTATAACGGAGTTAGTTGTGAGTACTTGTTAAATTGTTCTCCATTCTAGTAGTTAATTTGTTGTAGGAAGTCTAGGGTACGGACTACCCCGATAGACCAACCTACGCGTAGGGTAAGATAGCCTCAAGTCAAGTTGAACCTGGCTAGTGTATGTGACAAATGACCTATGTTCTTCATTGAACGTAAACACTTTGGCCAAAGTAGTGTAAGGAACCATTTAGTTGTTGTACTACACTGTCAGTTCACCGTGATCCCGAATTACATCCTAGTTTGAGTATTGCCGATTGCACGAAAGCTAGTTTTGTAGGATCACAGCACTATGTCCAGTTGGTAGTCGTTAAAGGTTACCCAACCAATCTCTTCTTCGAAGGGAGGGCCGTTCATTGCAAAATGATCGTGCGGGGGACCGCATTATAAGTCCATGGTTGGCGGAAAAGCGCCCGAGTGATGTTTCTCCTCCTCAGCAAGCGGCCGATGTACCAAGATTTGAAAGGACGGACTCCTGGACCTTCTTACTACTATTTGTTCTAAAGCTCATTGGAGCTATGTTAGCTAAGGTATGTATTTATGTTTCATGTACTTGTGAAGTTATTATATTGAGATGGAATCTTTATTGTAAATCGATATAGCAACATGTTCATGTATTATCAATAAAGAAAAGGAAAATTTTTATTGCAATGTCATGATAACACGTTTACATACTTGTAGGATGCAATTTATGAAAATTTTATTTTTATGCAATTTATGAAAATTTTAATTTTACCGAAGGGTCGGGTTGTTACACAGATGACATTTCATATTGCAGACGGTCATTTCAATGATCGAAACAGAGTTTTTAAAGATCAAATCAGGGAGATTTCTCAGTGGAAAAGCCCAAAAGCGCAAGTATAGCTCAGGGGCGCCCAGCTTGTTGGAGGTCAAGATTCTGGTTAAAATGCTCA
>VDFB02010801.1:0-48866 GCA_007258455.2 Sequoia sempervirens | reverse complement strand
TCCATATGTACAAATCTGAGCATTCTTATGTTTATCTTTGAAGCATTTTTTGAGCATTCAAGTCGCGGGTGTAACAATTTTTCTAATATATTTCTCTGTGATTTACTTTTTTGTCGACTTCTCAACTTCTTGGCCACCATTGAGAGTATTGCATAAATTTTCTAGAGGAAAAAGCAAGGAGACCCACGCGAGTTATGTATATTTTCTTTAGAAACAAAGAAGGTAAGTTTTCTTTGTTCAAATCTTTGTATTATTTGCATACTGGAGGTCGCAACCATTACCTTAGTATCCTGATTTTATTGCACTTAATGAGATAACAACTCATTAAGGCATTATGTCAAACAATATGGTGCCTTGTCTGTGCTTTCATTTTTGCTCATAAAAATGTATTTAATATATATACTGTACACATTTCCATCATTATGACAGGCCGCGATTTTCTTTACCTTGAATCCATTTGGGTTTCCTTTCTAAACCACGAGCTTCAATACATTTAATCTGGGTTTTTGTTGAACAAGTTGTGGCAATATTTTCTCCATTTGCAAGAGAAATCTGAGCTTTCATTTTTTATTTTCTATGCTAATTATACTGTTCTTTGTCATCAACCATTTAGATTATTGTCCTCTCATTGCAAACAATCAGTCCCCTTGCTTTTCCCTTTGGTTATCACTGAGTATGTGTACCTTTCTTTCACATTTGTATGTTACTTATGGCAACCTCCATTTACTTCATTGTCATTTCATCTACTTGCAAAAAACTAGGAATTTGAAACCCTAGGACATTGAAATCTCAGGCCATGAATGCATATTGTATTCTTTTGGTTTTGCAATTCATGCCCTATTTTCCATTTTACCTTATGTTGAGAATGCCAGATATAGGTATGATGCATTAAAGGTTATGGATGTTGTCATGCTTTGCATTGTCTAGAGGCTCGCATTATTCATGGCTATCATAGGACTGTATTGTGAATTAATTATTTTATTGAGACCTTGCATACTGACTGTCCCTCCAGTGGACCACACTTATGAGATCACTGCCCATGATTGAAATTACAGAGTTTTGTCTTTGCATGGTTGTTGTTTATTTCATTGGACTGCATTAAACATATAAGCATACTTTGTTCTAAAACATTGCTCTAAACTGTACCTTCACTTGTTACTGTGCTTCAATGTATGACTCTTGGAAGAAGATGAAATCTTTTGTATCTTGTCTTTTTTAGATCACTACTTCTTCACATATCATCTAGGACAGTCTTTAGAAATGATTGCATTTATGTCTTGTGGCATCTTTTGAGTATCCTCTAATGTATAGCAATGTGCTGTTGTGAATGGAACTTCACACAACAGTGTCACTGTATTGGAACTCAAGAAAGGTTTATTCTTGTCGTGCTTTGAGACTATTACATATTGATTATTCTGGGAGTGTAAGCTCTACCACTACTCATATGCATTCTTTTCCAAAAACTGCCTCCTCCTCTATTGACTGTGTTGTTCATTTTATGATAGTTGTTGCTCATTCTCCATGTCATATTGTTACAAATCTGTACTTTCAAAATAAAGATTTTGTCTTCATGTAGTTGTATTTTTGCAGTCTCTCCCAAATACCTTCATTGAAACGATAGACTTCAAGCCTTATCCTGATAACAGTATTATCAAAGCCTTCCTAATTTCTAAACGAAATTGTTGAATGATTACTACAATCCATAAAATCTTCAAGTATATGCAAAACTGTAGTAGTTATCAAGTGTATGCACTGTGTATTCAAAAAATTTAAAGGAAGTAGCAATATTGATATTAATCCCACATTCCTCAAAGAAGAACAACCTCCATGGTGATCATTTATAAGACTGTCCCTTCCTTGATTGATTGCGCCATGTATTGCTACTGTCAACATGACAGTCTTGTAGCATACTCTTAACTGATAAGTCATGCCTCCATGATCTTGATAACTCCTTTTAAATGAAGAGAAGATGTGGACTTGTTCTCTTATGATGATGTGCTTTTGCTTAGTGTACACCTGTTTCTTTTGTAATAACAGTCCTATTTATGACTGTTCTTGATATAAATCTCTTCATGTATGAACAACCATTTTAGTCTCTTGTAGACCATGTATATGACTTAAAGGTAATGAAGAACAGTTTGACATTTTAATGTACTTTTTTTCCCTTCAGTATGAATTAGAGATTGCCTTATGAATTTATTTATTACATCAGTTCTTGTTTGATGACTTATATGACTCTCATATATAAATGTTGAATAAGAGAGTACCTTTCTTGATATGTTGGGCTTGACCCTTGTGGGAGCCTGTTTTACTCCACATATCTGATGAAAATAATCACGAACATAATGAACCTGTTCCTGCACAGTGAACAAACGTGTTAGCAAAATAAAAGAAGCTGAAAGCTTTCCTCTTGAGTTTTATGCCTTTGGAATCTGAAATCATCTGATGGATGCCTGATCAAATGTATACTATATTTCTGTTGGTAGCGTAGGAATATGATAGGATTTGATTTGCATTGCTCTAACCACACTTCTATCAACCCTGCAGGTGCATCAGAGCTTGGAGTTGGAGCCACAATTGAAGACCTCAACTTGTCAATGATTCGTCATTCTAGGCAATGACGAATCACTTTCTACCCTATGCCTTCTTTATTCTCAGTTGTATAGTCTACTTTACTTCATGCACCCCTTATTTTATTATAAAAATCAAATTGAGTTACTCCCACAGCTTGTGTGGGATTCTGGTTTGTACATTATGAATAAAACAACAAAAAATATGCAAACTTATGATATCATTTTGAGATGTTTTTTGCATAATATTATTGAAATTTACACTGTAAAGAAACATTGCACAATAATGAGTACTTAGCAGAAACTTTTGAACAACTTGTGTACCTTTTGATTTGAATTTGCAATTCAACTCTACCTGTTTGAGCTGGTAGTGAAAAATAGGTAACAAATTGGCGACCTCTACAAAGTGTTTTCCTGCTAAACACCATAGACTAGTTATGTAGCTTATCCATTGGGCATGGAGTCCATTTCTGCTCTTCAGACCTCTGAAAATTGTAACTCAGCTTCAAACAAAACAAACTGAAAGAAACTATTGCAACTCTGTTTATGACAGAGTCTGAAACCTGAAAGAAACTACTGCAACTCTGTTTATGATAGAGTCTGAAACCCTTGTGCAGTGACTTGCACTTATTGAAAGCGAAGAAAAACTGAAATGAAACGTGTCATGGGGCACTTATTGAAAACATAACTGAAACTATACCCTACCCTACACTGACCAACAGTGTTAGTGCTCAGACATGACCATTTACTGGTTGTGAGAAAAAACTGCCCTTTCTCACCAACTTAGGACATGCTTCCTGCCTGCAAATTTTCCAATAAGGATGAAGGAAAAGTAAATGTTGAGTGCACGAATTAAACACCTCTTCAATCATGAAAACCACCTCCTTTTGTGTGTTAGACAAGAGGTGCATGCAACTGTTTTGAATAGTTTGAGCAACTTGCATGGATGCCTTTTGATGCTCAATCTCGTGCTCCCAAGCAGGTAATTCAAATGGTAACTCCTCTTGATTGTCCACCAAGTGTGCTAGGTGTCTGATAGGACATCCCCTTGTCAGGACACTCAACTTGTAACTTCCAACCCCATGTTTATGCTCTATTTTCTCAGCCCATTGTTCATGATTTTCAAGAACATTAAATGAAGTTAAGTTATCCTTTTGTTGATCGCTGAAGACTTCATTCTTTCCTTGAAAAGATGTTGATTGGAGGTAATATGCAGGTTGTTTATTGGCTGCTACAGTCTGATCTTCTTGAAAGATTTTTCTATTATTGTTTATAGGAGGATCAGTTGTTCTTTCTTTCAGCTCTGCAATGAAAAAGGAGTCATGCTTCTTTGCATCATGTATAGTAGTCTCTGAAAAGAAACCATTAATGTTTTCGATGGTTGGATCTTCTTGACTAAGGAGTTGATATCCTTGTTGGATAACTAAAAACAAGTCCTCAAACTGTTGTTCCTTATGCTCTTCGTCCACGATAGAAAACAACTCCTCAACAAAGTGGGGCAACTCATCAAATAAGTTCATAGGCTGCAAGGCATTATCTTCTACAAATTTTTCAATAGCCTCCCTAACTTGAATGGGTTGATCACATGTTGTTGGCTCATATAATACTAGTTTATCATTTATGTTAGAACAAAAAGCTTCTATGATGCCCAAAAACATGTTCTCATCTAACTCATAACTTTGCATTAAATCCAGATGAGTTTTATCATTTAGTTGCTCCATACCAAGCATAGATGTTATCATGCATGTGGTATCCTCATTTTCACCAACAAATTGAGGAAGCTCATCGAACAAGTCAGCAATATTCTCTGGCTGTTCCAAATCAACTGGTAAATCAGGTACATGCGTGCTCTCTTCAGCTTGCTCAACAAAACCAAGTAGTTGGTCAAAAAAATAAACCAATTGTTCTTCTTTATGTGGTCCCTTCTCCAGTGAAACTCGGGCATCCTCTGTCTGTAAGTGAATATTTTTAACTGGTAATTACTGCATTCTGCTTTTAGCTATCTTATAAACAGCATTAGAATTTTTTTCAAATGAATCAAAATCTAAGGGGTTCAGCAATGAATTTGATTCAACATCGTCTTCACATGTGTTATTGTTGTTTTGAGCTGGGAACATAGTGCAAACAACAACTTCCTGCTCCTCTTTTTCATTCCTCCAACTTGGAACCTTATTTGAGTTAGATTCTATGGCTTCTTCCTCTTTCTAATCTTGAATTAACACACAAGGAATATCCTTACTAAGGTTTGGCATTTTATAGTCAAGATGCTTGGTCCAAGAAGGCTGCCATAACTGTTCAATACCTTGATTACCTAGTTCAGGATCTTGACATGTCTGAAATTGAGGATTAATGGATTGATTTGACAGATTTTGTTCATTCATGTGCTCTTGTAGGGGCTGATCTTTAACATTGGATTGAATATTACCCCTGTAACTTGGAATGTCAAGTCTAGAAAACTTGGAGATTGTGTAGAAACCTTGAAAACCTCTTCCTCTGTTGGGTGAAGCTTTTTGCAAAAAACTAATTGGGCTTCCATCGTTGGTGCTTGGGAAATCAACATTCTAATTTTCTCTTCTTTAGCAGCAAGATCTTCTTCATACTGTCTCCTCTGCATCAACAATTCTTGCTTATAGAGATAGGCCCGATAGGCCATCTCTTCTTGTTGTTTATAATACTCTTGTTGCCTCTTGAACTCTTCTATTTGTTTTTCGATGTCTAACAATGTGTCCTTCATGTTATTCATGTTATTCTTCATATCATCAAGCTCTTGGAGTTGATTTTGGACATATGAATATTGATTTGAAGGCTGAGCAGGGGTGGGTGGGAGGTAAGCATGTTGAGCATGTTGATAGGCTGTTGTTGCATGGTTGTTTGGGATAAAACCAGCAGCATGATTGGCCTGATATGGCTGGTAGGGTAATTGGTTGATAGGATTTTCATGAAACGGAAGTGGGTATACATGCTGACTATGAAAATATCATTTCTATTCATATAAATAGCTAGAAATCATAAATAAAGTTTGTGTTTGAAACATATCAGCACTGGGTCTTGTTGAAACTAGTAAATATGCTTGGAGTCGCCAAGTATAAATGTGTAACCTATGAAAGGAAAAAATACACTGTTGTATATACTAGTACAACAATTGTAATTAGAATTTCGTCTGAATTTCCTGGCTTCAATTTCACATGGTATCAGAGCCAATCTAGTACAAATATTGATTTTTTTTGTCATTCAATACAAATTTATTGTTGGTGTAGTGTTGTGTGATGTCATTCTTTTTTGTAAGGTCATTGATATTTAACAATCGCTACTCCTATGAGGTTATGAAGGTGCAAATTGGCATCCTTTGTGAAAATCTGTTGTGGCTTCATGAAGTTTTTGTGAGAGGTTGTGGATTTTTTATGACCATGGATCTATGATAGAGTTGTTGCTCCTACATGCTCATGAAATTTTGGTTTGGAAAGGACCATGCAAATTTGTCTCTATTTGCTCAAATCCACTCAAATTAAGTCAAACATTGTAAAGTTCTTCAATTAGAGGTGCGATTTGAAAATTTATGGTAAAATTTTATTGGACTACAAAAAATTTCTGATTTTTTGTCATTTTTCTTTGCAAATACTGACTAAGTTTTTCAAAATCAAACAAGTCCTTTGTCATATGTGGTTGATATTTTCATACTTGATCAAATCAAAGCTATCTTTGCAAAGGTCTGGTCAATCCTTGTATTGTTGGAAAAAATTAAGCTATCTTTGCAAAGCCTTGGTCGACCTTTACAAATATTGGGACAGTTCGAAATAATTTCAACTTCCTTTAATGTTTTGCTATGTTTTTTTATTGTTCTTTGAATCTCTATAAATTCAGTGGAATATCTTTCTTGTAATGTTTGCAAATTTGTGTTGTAATCTCTATAAATTTGTTGTTGAAATATTTTTTCAACTTGAATCAGTAAGCAACAAACAAGTGTGCAAACTAGCAAATGACATTATGATGACTAGGGAACTACCAATTGTTTTTAGTAGCAAGGTGCACTATTCATCAACAAAAAGGTAGATTTGCTAAGGTCAACAAATACTCTAGGGCTTATATAGTGAAAAGGAGGGGGAGAGCCTATAAAGGAGTTAATACCTTGATTATATGGTGTAGTCACAACAAACCAAAGGGGGCTTAAACTTTGCCTACATTCTCTCAATTTTTTTCATTTCAAATTTGTGAAAATAATTTTTTAAAGGATTTTTTTGTAAAAAAAATTATAGTGCAAATTAAGGTAAATAATAAAAAGTTTTAAATTGATGCAACTTTTGATTAACAACTTGAAACTAAGTGTCATTTTTTTTAAGTGATTAATCTTTTATGCCCAATCCATTAGACACAATTCCACACTAAAATTAGAAAGTACCATTTTTCATTCCAATTGGACATGACTACACACTAAAATTATAAAGTGCCAAAATTGTGGGGGGGTTATACTAGTATTTTATAATCATGAACTGAGATAAAGTTCCATTTCGAGGGGTTCATCATGTCTTTTAATTTTTACTTCCATCCTTCTATTGTTAAGATAACTTTAGAGAACTATTTGTCTTGGAAACAAGGGATAAAGAATCACTATCTTGAGCAAGATCTATTGCCCTATCTCCTTGAACTCATTCCTAATCCAAGTGACTATGAATAGAAGAATACATGGTTTAACAAGAATGAAATGGTCTATGGACTAATATTTATTATTATTTTTGAGGATTTTCTACATTACATATAGTAGATTGAGTTCCCTTTCACTACTTGGACCATCATCCAACAATTGTATGGAAACTTTAGATCTTCATCTGATAGTGATGTTTCCTTAGATGATCAATTTATTTGGTTTACATACATTGATACTCCATCTCCTTCATCTATTTTTGCATCTACAAATTTTACCATCACTTCTTCGAGAGATTCTAGTGATTCAATGCAATAGGCTATTCAACATCTTCTAGATATAGTTACTTGGGATGAGTACTTGAAAAACAATGTAAGTTTTTTTTGTGAGTCCTACCCTCCAAACTTGGAGGAAACTATTGAGTATATTCATTTTCTCTTTGATTTTGTCTCCTATGGATTTGCATCATCTTCTTTAGATGTTGTGAAGGCATCTTAAAACCCTCTTGTTCCTTCTCTACATCATCATTTTCATAGTTTGGTATTGGTGTGGAGACCTTTGAATAACATTTGGAGGGGTCATCATTGAGTTTTCTTCCCTCATATTCCTTTTAGGAATGGGAATAAAACTTGTATACTTGTGTGGTTCTATTTCTTCCAAAGGGTAAAAATGTTGTTCGACAGTCTTGGATCATCTTCAACATTCATTTTCGGGCATCTACCATCACTACAGTAAATTCTACATTGAGGTGGGTTGCAATGTCTTTCTTCTTCTTTTCTCTTATGGGGCGGATTTTTTCCTTATGTGGGGTTTTGTTCTTCTCATCTTTTAGAGAGCATATTTCTCTTCTCTCTTTTTTTTGGGGGGGGGGAGTTTTTTCCCTCTGGGTTTTCTCCCTTCTCCGCTTTACGAGAGATTGCATTATACTTGGGTACCTTATCAAGCCTTGTTTCTAGGACCCATTCTCTTATCTCCACCAAAGTTTTGCTTAAGGGGGGGTCTTGGTGTAAAATCACCTTCATTTGTGGGTTTTATTTTACCCTTTGTAGGTTAATCTTTCTTAGGTGGAAAGTTGGTTAGAGAGGTAGATGTCTCTCAAAGGTTGTTGCAAAATCTGAACAAACCTTTCCCTCCAAAACTAGGAATTCTATTTTTGCATTTCTCCTATATATACACCTCAATTCTTAATGCAAAGATATGTTTTATCCTGTAATTTCATGTGATATTGTAATTGGCATTTTGTCCAAATTTCCTAGTTTCATTTTCACAAACACCTCTATACATCTTGCACGCTCCACTTGAGAAAATAACCTACACACCTGAACCATTTAATTTACTTATAGAAAGTACACATTATTCCAAACCAAGGATATTCAATACACCATTGATCCCCTTGCCCTATCCATCGAGTAATTGAATAAAGAATCTTTCATGGCCAACAATCTTCAAATGAGAATAATCTTTGAGGTATACCTTCCCACCATTGTATTCTTCATATTTTGTAAACCAACCCCTATGTGAGATCATGTGAAAATATGTACAAAAGGAAATCAACCACACACATTTTAATACATGTGTAGCCAAGGCTATGACAAAGGCATCACCACAATCTTGGGAGGACTTTTAAAACTCATCATCACAATCTCTCTTTTTCTTTTTCTTCTCCTCATTATAGTATCTTTGGAAATGAAAGGCTTGCCATATTTCTAGCATTCTACCTTAAACTTGCCAGGAGATTTAGATCTATAATTTCTTTCTTCTTACAATTACTTATTCTTTCCTTTTTTCTTTTTTTTTTGTCAAACATGAATAACTAAGGCCTCTTTATTTGATTAAAAATTATTTCTATGCATCTCTTCAAAAAGTAAAAATGTCACCATGTCATCCATTTTCAACTCGGTGGTAGTAATCCCAATAGTCATAACAAGGTGTTCACATTCTACCAAAAAAAAATTAGTGATCCTCCTCCTCCATCTTTACTCCAATGAAGCTCAACAAGGTGACTACCATATTGGAAGAATTATTATGATATACTAAGAATCAACCATCCTCCACAATGAGGACCTATACAACTTCTTTCTTAGAAATATTTTGTTAACCAAAGATTCAGCTTGATATAAATCTCCCAATTTCTTTGAAAGGAGTGTTGCAGTGGTCTCTTCATGAATATTCAACAAATTTTAGGCCTTTTGGAAGATATAGGAATTTTTTTAAGAATTAAGGTTTCATACCCACCTTTTTCCAAATCATAGCTTTGATATCACTTGACATGATCCACGTGTATAACAATTCAATATTAACATAATGAAGAAGATGGATCACACACAACAAAAGAGATGTTTGTACTTTAAGATGCCTTGATATCTAGTATAGACATGAATAAAAGAACCCTTAAGGTGGGTGACCATACAATATTCCTTGTGGAATTAGCCACTCCACACCATATATCCAAGAGATTCCAAACAATAATAGCACACTCATCATATGTTAGATATCAATGCATGTTCTTATAAAAGTTGACAACCCTCTATCTATTGATGATATACTGGAGTAGGCCACCACTAGTGCTTACACATCCTAGATGTGGCCTAGTGATATCAATGTTATGTGTAAGGATATATTAACACTTATTAAATAGCACAAGGAAATTTTAGAGTTTTGTGAAGATTTGGCTATGATAGTCAAACATCTTCAAGAGCAAAAAAATAGATATTTAAAGATTGTTTACCATGCTTTCTTTTATAAATGGAATTTTGATTCACTCTATCAAAAAATTGATGTCGTTTAGTTTCAATATCTCAATGATAACCTACCCAAATTTCTTCATGGTCTAGCAAATGACAAAGGTAGGTAAAAATCCTTGGTTGGGTATGGGTTTGATCAAGATGATAAAGTCTTCATGTTCATTGATAAAGTCTTTTTTAATATTAGTCATTTAGATTCCTAAAACTCTAGAGTTTTCAATTGCTTTGGAGAATGAACTAAATGAAAATAGTGAAGAATGACTTTCCACCTATTTATTTCTATTTTTTTATCAAGTGTTTGTCTAAATCTCTACTTTTATATAATATTTTCAAGATATTGTAGCTTCAAAATATAGTTTACCAACACACACACGTATTTTAGATTAAAATAATTTTTTTGTTATATATATTTTTTAGTTTTTTATATGTGAATATTTTATTGTGTTTTATTTTTTAATTCAAAATTATTTCTTAAATTTTAACAAGTATACGACACAAAAGGTTTACTATATTTAGATATATTGGATACAACCCAAATATATAGACTTGTATGTGGATATGTCTAGATACAATATCCATGTCATGCTTGGGAGAATCATATTCATATTCTATATTACAAACTTTGAGCTACCAATTTCTAGTGATAAGAACTCTAGTCAATGAAATAACAATTGTAAATTTAATGTTATTATTACTTGCAAATCAAATATATTATGGGAAAAACCATAATAAATAACTAGTTAAGTAGTGATTTTTGTGTAGATAGTATCTTAACAAAAATAGAAAAACCATGATTTGAATCATGTTAGCCATATATTGTAACTAAAAATCTAAAGAATCCATATAATGGTGAAGGTAAAGGTCACTTTTTTGTCATAGCCTAGCTATCTAGCCTTTTAGATACATGTGACTACATTTGCAAGAGCAACTTGGGGTTTCATTGTACCCTATATTGTTTAGTTTTGGTACCTTTCGGGTTTTACCTAGAAAAATAAAAACTACAATGAGCAACACTTAAAAGCTTCACATGCCATTTTTTATAGAGCTTTGTAGAATCACCCCATTGTTTGAAAAAACCATCATTTTTGTTAGAAACCAACACTAGAATCATTCATGTTCTCTACCATGGATAACTCAACAATTTTATAGTGATGAGGTAATATTACTAGAGAATATTCTTGATTGTCTCTTGAAATAATAATAGTTTAAATATTATGTGCATTAGTAGATGTAAAATAGTGGAGGCTATCACATATGTGGTGTGTTTCAGAGTCATACAATAGACTCAAGTAGCCAAGATCACCCAAAAACCAAAAATAACCTTCTAAAAGAGAGTAATAAGAAATAAATGCTAGATTATATAATTAAATATGATATAATAGGATACGATAGGATACATAATGTACAAATGGAACCTTGCTTATATAGGCAAGGTGAAAGATATGACAATATAGAATTTTGATAAGTGTCAATCATATGAAATGAGACTCAAAAAGTTAATAACCTAAAAGTGCCCTAAGTAAATTCAACTATGTGAATAAGACCTATATAGGAACCCATTTGTTAATGTACCCCATTGACATTGATACCCCCTTAAGTACAATTTAGGGAGGAACAAACAAATGAAAAAAATGCAAATATAGGTCCTAATAATAAGGCCATATTAGGTATCCATACACAAAATATCTCTCATAAATATAGTAAAGTAAAAATATTCACAAGAAAAAAACCCTCTCAAAAAGAGAGAAAACATGAAAACAAGCATGTACAACTGATGGCAGTAGGACCCAAAATGACCCTCCAAGGACTACATCCATCATAAATATATATTTGATAACCACCCATATAAGAGAAAGAGTGAAACAATAGATTTCTCCACAAGAAGTAGCTCCTAAGCAAATGGTGAGTACATGAAGATGCATATTGAATAGTGTCCAAAATTGGAAAATAATGTTTATCCCTAATGTAGAATAGAATTGGGAGTTTTATCAAACATCCAAGACTAGCAGTAAAACACCAAAATCATATTTAATTTCATACTCAGAACCATCTTTCAATTTTATTGCAACTCCAAAAGTCTACACAATGTGAACAACTATCGAAGAATGAAAAATATTTACCAAATCCCATTGGATTATAACCAACTCCTTACATATTTTATTCCTTTAACATTTATCCCACACCTCTGTCATATTACTATGTTCCTCCTCACTACATCCATCCTCTCCCTCTTCCTTTTCTTCTTCTTGGAAGTCTACATGCCTCTTTTCCCTTGTTGGTGCCTTCTCTTTCCCCTTTAACTTCCTATGCCTCATCTTTATTATGAGAATTTTAAGAAAAAAATAACATTTTTTTTTTTTTTAAGTCCCACACCTCTTCCTTATCTTCTTATCTCCTCCTTTGTTATGCCTCCTCATTTTTAAAATATTTTTATATATTTATTCTATCTTTCTTATTGACCTTCTCACACCTTTTTAGTCTTTGTATATTCATCTTTTGTGTATCTTTTTATTTTCTATTCTTTTGTTTGTTTTTCTATTTCCTCTCATTTCTATAAATTTGATCCTAACTACAATTTTCTTGATGTAGTAATATTTTTAGTAAAGATGATTAAAAGGGTAAAAGACAAAAATATGAAGATAAATGCAATAATGAACAAATTACTTTGCCTTTTACCTTTCTCACCTCATGGATTGAGCTAAAGTAGATGTATCCATGTACACTTGATGTGATCCTTTTGATATTATGGTTGGATGGAATGTGGTTGTTTATACCAACAACATGATGTTGGGATTGAAGATTTAGAGAATAAAATAGCAGCATAAGGATGTGATGAAGATAGATTATTTGAAGAAAATGACAACATAAGGATATAATGAAGGTATATGATACAAAATGAGAGCAAATGCCTCAATTTATAGATTTTTGATGGGGGAAATCAATGGCCAAGATACATTAACTAAATGGAGAGTCAATATTGAATGATATTATGAATCCTTAGCCTTGTGACAAGTGTCACAAGAGGAAAGGAGGTGTAAGAGAAAGATGTGCTCACACATGTGTGAGCACACATTGGGAAGAACATGAAAGAGACATGTCTATGACATGTGTAAAAGGTAAAGTGACATGTCTATGACACGTGTAAGAGGTAGGATGGCTTGGGAAAGAGGCATGTCTATGACATGTGTAAGAGGTAGGGTGGCCTCACATGTGTGAGAGATATGCTCACACATGTGTGAGAAAGGGGTAGGATAGATAGGTTAAGACACTTGTCACATGGTGACAAGTTTAGATCTTGATCCATGTAGATGGATTCAAGGGTTAGGATTGATGGTGAGGTGGAATTAAACAATAAGAAAATGACAATGAAGGTTAATTAGCCTAAATAAATTAATTAAGTGGGTATTAATTTATTTATTTAGTTGGATGGTTTGGGGGCTAAGGTCATATTTAATTAAATAAATGTAAATTTATTTAATTAAGGGTGAGATAAGGATGAATTAAATAAATAAATATTATTTATTTAATTAATGGATAAAATGGGGTAAAATCAAGTATGGTCGGGTATGGACATATTTAGATGTCTACATTTTTCCCCTCTTTGATATAGTGTCACAAATGTAAGGAGTGGTTTTGTATCAAAGAAGAATAAAATATAGTTGATAAAAAGGGATGATGACTAGTGGCATGATGCCCCAGTCACTAGTAAGATGAGGAAGGATGATGGGGAGGCTGTGGTATTCACCCTTGAGAGGATAGGCGGGTTCAAATAACATGGATGTTCTCTCAAAATGGAGAGGAGGACTAGAGGATGATGAATAGAAAGAGGATGGGATTGAGATAGATGGATAGAGATAAATGATGGATAAGAATCATGTTGTAGTGGTATAAGCAACCTATATTTGATATTTTACTTTATTTTATGCACAAGGTATAAGGAACCAAGGTGACAATATGCCAAGTACATGATAAAAAAGGTCAAGTGAAAAGATATATGCCTTATTAACACCATGATATGGAAGAACATGATGTATTTGTGGCAATAGAGTGAAAATACCACAATAAATGAAAACAATGATAACACACACAAGCAATGAGAAAGCATGCACGACAAACCAAAAATGAACCAGGATAATGCCCCTAGTCAAGCTAAAAAACAATTGATGGATTGATGATGAGGAGGATAGAAAATTTAATGATATGAACAATGTGTACCCCAAGGATTGTGTTGTTAATGATAAGAACAACAGATGGATTCATTGGATTAATGGATCAATGAATTTTAGCTGATTTGGATCAAAATGATGGGTTGGTTTTAGGATGCCAAGATTTGATTGCATGTATTAGGATTAATTACATTTGGATGGATTGATTGGGGATGATAAATGGATTGTATTAGAAGGATATATGGAGGATAAATAGATCAAGCAGGATATATAGATGACAAATGGATGGGATAGGATATGATAGGATGGTAGAAAAAAATGGATTGGATAAGATAGGATTGAAGGAGGATAGAGGAATGGATAGGAACCAATGACAAGGGAAACTCAAGGCATGATAAAAGGATGAAAGGTGATGGGAGATGACAAAATGGTGCATGAGGGATAGGAGGATGGAGCTCCAAGGGCTATGTTGTAAAGGAAAAAGATACCCCACACTAGTGATAGTGGAGTGGAGGATGGAAGATGATAAAATATGCATGAGATGAAATAGTAGTGCATAAGGAACATGGATGGAAATGAGAATGAGGATTGCCTTGTACAAAGCATGCATGGATATTTTTCCCCTGGCTCTCTATTAAGATAAAGGGGGGAAAGAGAGAATGAAGTTGATAGATGGGGGGGATGGAGATAGGATAAGGGATATGAGATGATGGATATTAGAGTATGTGATAAGATGTGGTAGAAAGGATAGCATGTAGGCTCCTTATCAAAATCAAATATGGGGAGGGTGGATGGATTTTGATAGAATGAGGGATGTGAGATGAATGATATGGGTAGCATAAGCTAGGTAGGAAATGTGTTTCTAATGAATATCCTTAGCCTTTTCAAGATCAAAGGTGGAAGAGGATAGACTTGGATAGGGGATGAAGGATAATGAAATATGTGGATATGATATGATATGGATTAATCTTTCCCCAAGTGTAGAGGTAGGTGGATGAGGGATTACACATTATGCTTGTTTACCAATTTTTCATCATGGTACTTGCCCAAGGTGCCATAAGAAGTGGTTTTCACCATTGGACAAATGATTTCTCTTTATTTTTTAATTTTTTGCTTTTTTAGATATATGGAATAGAAAGGACGAACACTGATGAAGATAAGCATGTGGATTGGTAGATTTGGAAGATCATGGATGGATGATGGGGAGATGGAGGAAGGATTCAAGTGTCTAGTTCCATATATGATATCCCATGTAGATTGTGATCCATTAAACCATGGCAATTGGAGGTTTGCTCATATATGTTGTAGAATGATGATAAGGGGGATAAAATGGATTTATACAAAGGATTGGATTAAAGGAGGATGATGAGGGATGAATATTGGATAATGGATGGAGGGTTGGAATATTTTTGGATTAGTGGATAGAAATGTTGGCAAGATAAACATTGGCACATGCCTTGAAGGGTGGTGGATTTGTGGAAGAGAAGTGGATTTTGAATTTGGAGATTCAAATGGAGTGAATATGGATTTTGGGATATAAGAGCCCAAAATGGATTTGAAAGATGGAGGATTGGAGGACTTAGGAATGGATGAAGCTATTGGATTAGCAAGTTTGGAAGCCAATTTTGATTGTTCTTTGAGATGCATTGCTTCTATGAGAAGTTTGGGAATCCACATGGTTTTTAATTTTTGCTTCATGGGCCTTTGTGGCCTTTTGGATTTAACTTTTTGCTTTTCGATCACATTTTTCTTTATCTTTACATGTCTTTTTTATGGGACATGGTGATCCTTGGATTTATTTGGATTTTTAGATTGATGGTTTTATATTTGGCATCCAAATTGCTTCCAAGCTCAATGTGATTGGTAGATGGAGAGGAAAATATGGAGATCTTATGGATGGGTCAATGTAAGTAATATGTTGGAAGGGCTTCAAGGATTTGTACCTTTTTTATCTTGATTAGGATTTGAGGTCATGGGTAAATAGGATAGTGGGATTTTGGAATAAGAGTGATGGGTGGTGGAATGTAAGGATCCAAGATGGATGGAAGGGATAAAGGATATGATTTTCAGACATAGGGACCCAAAATAGATGGAAGGGATGGAGGATTTTTCTTGGGAATATATGGACCCAAGATGGATTTGGAGGATGGTGGAGATGAATATTTTGAATTTTAAGTGGAGGGATGTGAGATTTAGGACGAGTACAAATGCCTTGATCTTGATAGCCAAGGCCATGAAATTTAGGATTTACTTGGATTTGGATGGGTTCTAATATCCCTTGCTCATGGAGGCCTAACCCTTTTCCTTGATAATGCATAGTTTGACAAATCCTTTTGGCAATGGGATACTTGTTTGAAATCAAGACATGAGTCCATCTAGAGGGGGATGTGATATGGAAGGAATTATAGAGTCTTGGAGTAAACTAGATTGGATAAAAGTGGTGGAACCCATTTGATAGGTATGGGGTTCATGGGTAGCTTGGATGGGGGTGATGGCATCTTGTGGTGGATTAGGATCATGACATGGAGATGAATGGATGCTTTGATCTTGACTTGGGGTAGGATCATAGGATGGAGGAGGATCGTATGATGGCATGGAAAGGATGGGACCATGATATGGGGATGAAGGGAGACTTTGATCTTGACCTGAAGAGGGATTTAGAGATGGTATGCAAGGGATATGATTATGAGATGGAGGAGTGTTTTCATCTTGAGATGGATTGAGATCATGATATGGAGTGAAAATGACACTTTGATCTTGACTTGGAGAGGGATCATATGATGGAGTGGATGGGAGGGGATCATGATGGTGGAGAGGGTCATGGGATGGGATGGAAGGGATATTTTTCTCTTGATTATCAGATGGAAGAGGATCATTATATGGGATAGAAGGTGTGCTTTGATCTTGATTTGGATATGGATCATGAGATGGAATGGGAGGGATAATTTGATCTTGATATGTAGGGGAATATATTTTTTCATGCTTTGGATCAAGGGATTGATATTGTTCATTTGGTATGGATGTGTAAGAGGTGACGAAGGTTGGATAAACTCTTCAACTGGGTAGATGGAGGGATAGGAGATTCATGAGGTTGAGGGAATTGGGGTTAATTTTTATTTGGGGCGTGAAGACCTTTGCATGACATGGGAAGATTGTACCACTTTTTTTGGAGGAGGGGATTGAGGATTCTTGACTAATAGTCCTTGGAGGAAGTCATGGGAGACATCCAAGATGAGGTGGTTTTGTAGGAATGGGGTGATTTGGATTGTGAGGATGTGGGAGATTTGAAAGTAGAATGAGAAGTGAAGGTTTCCATAGATTGGTAAATTGAGGATTAAGATGAGGATCTTGAAAAGGATTTGGAGATGGGGATTTGGGATGTGGATGGGGTTGGAGGGGAATTTTGGATAGATGCTTGATTTACCTTGTCAAAGGAAGGGGATGGATAACCAATAGGAGATGCATTGAGATTGAATTGAGGTGGAGAGGATGGAAGTTTAGCACCAATGCTAAGGAAGTATCTAAGCATGGAATCTTTTCCATTGTTGAATTAGCTGGCGAGGATGAAACTTGCTAATGGAGATAAGTCCTTTTGATCAACGATTTACTCTCATTATCATCATAAGGATCATATTCAGGTTGGTCAACAAGACTAAACTTTGTTGCAAGTATGAAGGTGTTGTCATTGATGTCAACAAGATGTCTACAAGTAGGTGTTGTCATTGATGTCAATAGGATGTATACAAGATGGTGTTTTCATTCATGTCAACTATATGTTAAGGAAGTTTGTTACATGATGAAGATGTCAAGGATATTGAGAAAATTGTGAAAAGAGGAAAACAAATTGTTGCAGGTTGTGCATGTGTAGTTGAGATATTGAGGAAGTGTTGTGAGTACATGACGCTATCTTTATGTTGAAATGTCTAGAGATGTGTTGGAATGAAGTAATGATTTGAGATGATGTCTCTGGTACATGGTTTCCAAGTGATTTTGAGAAAATTTGATAAACAAAGAAAACAGTGTTGTGCATGTGTTCAAAACGTGCTCCGAGATATGCTACGTGTTTCTTCTGTGTTGATGCTATGCTTTTGCAGATCTGATATGTTGTTCAAGGTTGTTAGAGGTCGCTATATTCAGAATTTGGGTTTCTGGATCATTGTGTAGAGAGATATATTTTCACCAGTATGTGAACTAGTTTTTTAGTGGTATTTTATGTGATCTAGGAGAAATGTATTTGCTCCACGTTTCTCCATAGTTTGGATTAAGGTTGTGCGGATTTGGGAAGTTTTTTTATAATGTTTGCATCTATCAGAATTCAAGGTTTCACTTGATTTGGTATAGTACATTGTGTGTTTCATGCGTCAGTGTGCAAATAAGGATTACCAGATGTTCTGGGTTGAAGTATTCCTATGATACACGTTTGGATGAAGTATTTGTTGGATCTTAGGTGGTTTGAGGATTATTCTAGATTGTGTTCAAGTGAATTTTGTTGTCTGAAAGTTTTAGATTGATTTAAGAAAGTGTGTACTTAATGTTTTATGGTGTTTAGCACGGGTATTGGCTGACCTTGTGTTCGCACTACATATGAAGTTTATGAAAGCGTGTTGAAATGTGTTAGGATTAATTTGGGTCCTAAATAAGGATTTATATGGGTTTCCTTCATTCCTATCCATCACAGGAATGTTTAGGTGTCGACCTAATTTAAAATTTTAAATGTAATGGATAGTTGCTGACCTTGGAGAAGGTTTTCAAGGTTAAGATTGACATAAATAAGAGTAATGTTTTTGTAAGATGCAAGAGAGAGGTAAGATAGATTCAAGATCGATGAGAGTGAAGAGTGTGATGCGAATTACAAAAGTATAGATGCGAATTTGAGCAGAGTAGTGCAAATTTCAAAGTGTTGGATTCCTAAAGGCAGTGAGCTAAAGGTGTCTGAAAGCTTTCATGCGAGGCTGCGAAAGTGTTGAAGCATTTGTAGTGGATTCCTTGTTTCATTAAGAATTTTTTCTTTATGTAACATTTTTATTCTATCTTCTTTGTTTCTTTTTGTGGCAATGAGCCCTAATTGTGAGATTTTTTGGATAGTGTGTCCTATTCTGGTAGTGAGCCCTTGTACCAATTTTGAAATTACTTATATTGTGAGCTAATCCTCATCGTGGTTTTTCCCTCATTGGGTATTCCACATAAATCTAGCGTTCTCTTGTGTATGGTGTTGTTATTTCAATTTTTGTTATCTGCATTTCATGATTAATTACTTTAACAAAATAAGGGTTTAATGAATGCATGTGGATCTGATTATTGTTGAGGGTTTTGATGTTTTAATTTGCTACAACTGATTCACCCCCCTCTCATTTGTCTAGTTAATTCAACAAAATCATCATCATAAATGATTGGTTGGGAGGTATAGAAAGAAGACATGATGTTGGATTGGGATGGGTGAAAGCGGATTAAGATAAATTGGATTGGATGGGGATTTATCAAAGCTCAGATTGTGGATTTGGTTAAGCTCAAATCTAGGATAAAAGGGTGATTTGAGATGTGGATTAAGATGTTTTTGATGTGAGATTGGAGGATGAGGGTTGATTAGATTTGGAGGAGGATTTCAGTTTGCATGAAGATAGAAATTAAGATGATGAATTAGAAATGGATTGGAGATTACAAGAATAAGACTTAAGGATAAAGATGGAGGATGAGGTTAGGGTGATTAGGGATCATATTAAGTTTGACGAGGGTGATTAGGGATTGGATTAGGGTTGATAATGGTGATTAGGGATGATTAGGATGGTAAGGGTGATTAAAAATGGGATCAAGGTTGATGAGGGTGATTAGGGACAATCAATATAATAGAGACACTTTAGCATCTTCTAACCATGATTGTTCAGGAGAGACAATCTATATAATAGAGACACTTTAGTATCTTCTAACCATGTATCTTTGATTCCGAGTACATAATTATCTTTATATTGTATATCTAATTTTGAGTTCAAGATTATAAACTAGTGAGACTAAGGGATAGAATAGAAGAAAACTATTGTTAGTCATCCAATTTTGAAACTCTAATTATGATAGACTTCTAATGATTAAGGAAATTACACCTAGTTATAAGAGGAATCACCCCAAATAAATAACAAAACAATTTAGTTTCACCTCTCCAAACATGACGAGAAATTTTTTGCTATGATGGACTATGGAAAATTAATAGTTTCATACCTAGGAACACATAATAAATCATGCTATATACTATAATATAAGTTAACACTTTATTGAGCATAAAAAATATCTTATGTGATAAATATAGAGAAAATATAAAATATTTGACTTGATTACAAAAAAGGAAAAATATGTTAAGACGTGCAATATAACCATTTGGTAAGTTGTGTAGGTATAATATTATTTATTTTAATTTACACCTTTTTGCCTCCTAAATTATATATAACACATTTAATCTATGGGCTTGAATTTTATTGGTTGAGAGAAGTTGATGTGAATTGAAAAAGAGTCTATTTTAAGTTTGAGCCCTCATATTTAAAATAACTATTAAATTTTATTTATGCACTAAATGGTGAGCTTTACACAAGTAGGTATTTCAATATTTGATGGTTGAGGTCTTCAAAAATGTATTAATTGTACATAACTTGGAAGAGTAGGAATCACTTTTTAGAAATCAAGTTTTATAAGTATGACAAGTTGAGAACATATATTGTTCATTAAAGAATAAATTTCTATTTCATTTGGGATTAGAAGTTGTAAATTAATGTCGCATAAAATGCACAAACTCAAACCATTTAATCCAATGACAAAGACATAATAATTTCTTCTAATAACTTAATATTTTAATATATAATCTTTATATATGATTAATTAAATCAACTTTTGTCCTGTCGGAGCTACATTTGGACCACTATTTCTTGTATTTTTAGTACGGGATGATGATTAGTTTAACATATTTTATCTATAATGATATATGCCAAGTTAAACTAAAATAACTAATTAGATGTTATTGAATGGCACTTTATTATACATTTATTATTATTTTTTTCAATAATAATGATAATATATTCTTTTAGTAGATCATAATATGATAAATACCCTCACAACTATTGGAACATACTCGATTATTAAACCCTTTCCCTTGATGTGTATTGTAATTTATATACCTTTAGATAATTTTAAGGACATTTAAAAGACAAAAATATGCACACAAGCATGACAAATTAATAGCTTCCATAATTAATGGAGAAAAATAAAGGAATTTCTTGATCAAAGAGGTAGTATCACATCAAGAGGATGTTAAATGACACGAGAAAGGCTAAGAGGGAAACCTTGATAAAGTTCCTTCTCATCAAGTCATTCTTGGTTTGGGATATTCTTAATACATTTTGTTCAAAGTCAATTTTAATTTTAATATGGTTAAAGTTTTTGTTATGATTGCATTTGATCTCCAACATAAGAACCAAATAATCTTAACCACAACCCCTTTACTCAAAAATACAACTTATTAATTTATGCCGAATTTGAAAGAGAAAGACCTAATTTTTAAAATAAACAGTTCACCTCTTTCAACATGGCGTGGAAGATGGTTGAAAAGATTTCCACCGTTGATCATCTCGCTTTGCAGCCAAATACGCGAACATTTGCAAGTTGTGAGCCAACACTACAACTTGCGTAGAACATATGTGGACTTTAAATGGTAGAATCCAACACTGCATGTTGCCTTCTACAAAGCACCACATCGTACACATCCATCGTATCAAATGCAAATATCAAAATTCAAGTTGCATTTTATGCCGACGTGTTTAGTACAAAATGACCATGGCATTAAATATTGGACGATGCTTTTATAGATTCTTCACATTCCCTAATGTGTCCTTAATAATATTTGCAAGTGGGTACATTCTTATAACTAGCGCACAACATGATTCCATTCTTTTAGTTGCAACAACAGTGTGTCGATTTTCCTCTGCAAGCTTATCTGTAGCTCTGGAATCAATTTTTTTTCAGAGCAAAGGGACATTTAAAGTTACAGACAAAGAAGATAAGAGGCTTATTGTGTTTGTCCAGATGCAAGAATGAATGGGAGTGTGTAGGGGAAAAAATTCTTTGAATATTTTTAGGAGCGACTGCTTTGACTGACTGCATTATGTAACATTCGGTAGGATTTTTGGTTTTGCTCATTTATCTTTTGTATTATCTAAGTTTTAGTACAAAAATCTGAGTGTTTTGTTGAGTTCTTTGTTCGAGCAATTCCCATGCATTCCAGGACCTAGGTTTTGAATTTTATTCAATTTGGTGTTCTATGATGGATATAGGGATCTGAAATAGATCTTTTTAATTTGGGATGAAATGGGTCACTTGTATTGTGTGGGTATCCGAAGGCAATGTTAGGAGGGAAGGTGGTACATTTGTTGAGGTGGGTTTTGATGTTTATGAGATTGTGTGGTCTCATGAGATGAATTGTTAGGATCTACATGAAAGAAACAATTATATTTGGGGATGACTTGGGTAATATGTGATGTGTGAGTAGTTGAAGATAATAAATGAAATGGAGGGAAGTGTAATGGATGGAGCAATGTTGTCTACAAGTCCTTCAATGGCCGATCCCTTGTAACTGCAACATTTTTCTTGTCAGCTCAAGCCTTTTGGTGTTGGTCCTATGCAACTTCTCCCCCATATAGCCATTGTGGGTGGGAAGGAGACTACTAGTATGCATCCACAACAGGAGCAAAAACAACAAAAAAACATCATCATTATTTTGGTCACGATGTCAAGAGTCTGGGTAGAAGCTATAGCAAGTGTAAGCCCTCTCAGAGCGAGGAGGATGAGGTGAGTTTTATAGAGGATGGGATGGATGGTTCCAAGGGCGGTAAGAAGGAGAAAAATACCTCCCCATGGCATCACATGAAGTGGACTGATGAGATGGTCAGGATTCTCGTCGTTGTCATCTTGTGGGTGGGAGAGGAGGGCGGCTATGCACACAAGGGTAGTGCTAATAGCAAGAGAAAGTCTGGGGTTTTCCAGAAGAAGGGAAAGTGGAAGTTTGTGTCAAAGTTGATGAATAGCAAGGGGCATCCTGTTTCTCCCCAACAATGATCTCAGCTAAGAGGTACAAGAGGCCGAATGATGTCTTTGGCAGGGGCACTACTTGTGAGGTAGTTGAGAACCATTCTCTTCTTGAGAAGATGGGTCATCTTTCTGATAAAGCCAAGGATGATGTGAGGAAGATTTTGAGATCAAAGCATCTTTTTTATGGGGAGATGTGTGCATACCATAATGGGAATATGATTCATTTGGAGTTTGATCATGGGTTGCAGTACCTCGATATGATGATAGTGCTATAAGAATGAGAGACAAACATGAATTGTTTAGGCCTACAATTGAGGACACAAGTGGTGGGTGTGGGGTGGTGGGGATGAGAACGAGGATGATGATATAAAGGAGGAGGAAGACAATGAAGATGACGAGGATGATGATAATGAGAATGAAGGAGATCCAAAGATTGAGGGTGGAATGGAAGAAAGCATGAAAAGTCCGAGGATGAATACAAATTAGGAAGATATAAATTTGTGGTCATCACCTGGATCTTAGGAATTTGGAAAGCCCAATGCCCAGGACAATTTTAGTCAGGAACTTATAGGTGTGTTTCAGGATCCCACTAAAGCAAAATGGCAGAAGAGACAATGGATGAGGAATCAAACTGTGCAATTGGAGGAGCAAAAAGTGATGATTCAAGCAGAGGCATTTGAATTGGAGAAACAACAAATGAAGTGGAAGAAATTTAGAAGTAGGAAGGATAGAGAATTGGACAAGCACAATATGCTATGTGATGAGTTCCTATAAAAATTAATAAATGTTTTTTGTTGTGTCTTTTGATCTAGAATATTGGTGTTGCAAGACGGTTCCATATTTTATTTGTATCAGAATCTTTTCCTTATATTGGAGTCGAGTTTTCTTTTCCTTAGGTGCAAGTATGAAAACTTTGAATACACCAAGCCAATTGATATCATTTTATTCAAGTTTACCTTAATATTACAACCTATAGAAGCTGAATTGAGAAACATGTATTTTAATATTGCGCCAAAATTTGTATAGTAAACAAAGTAGTGTCCGACATTCCACGGTCATATATTTTATTATCTAATCCATTTTTTTAATTCACCTATTTAAAAAAGTGTTTGTTTATATTCTTTGCTTTGTAGGGCTCTTAGGTTATAAATTGTTATATATTTAAGAGCATGATAGTTTAGTGAGTTTTTTAACCCAAATTTAGTATTCATAGTATATTATTTCTTTCTTTGTCATTGTAATGCACTATTGTGGATATCAACAAATACAATATTATTTTGAAAGAGATGGTTATTTGTGAGCTTTAGTAATTCAAAAAGTGTTGCTTTTTCTAGCAAAGCTTGCACACTTGAACAAGTTTATCTAATGGAACTACAAAATTCCTTATACGCTTCTCGGTGAAACTAAAAGTCACTTGTTATTGGAACTAGAGAAATATATTTATAAGAATCAATTTAGTTACTCGAGTTTGGAGTTTCTTGCAAATTTTTTCTTATAATTGACAAGTTCCCATATAGATATACAATAAAAAGATAATCCCGTATGGATATAGTATTAGGTAATAATCTTTGCTCTAGATATGTCTCAATTTTGTCTAGAAAGTTTTTAAAGGGAGATTTGCAAAAAAGGATATATATTGATGTGTCTACAACCTCCATCTTTGATTCCATAGATCTGCAAAGATGCGAGACTATATGCTGGGCATTTAAGAATAGATAATCGAAATCTAGTTTTGAGCTTATTTCGAATTTCTCCTCATATATTGAGAAATCTTCCTAAAAGAGTTTTGGTAAAGTTAAGAGTGACAATTTCTTTGTAAGATGCTAATGATTGAAGCCTTAAAATGAAGATAAATATTTTAGAACACCATGTGTGGTATCAATGTTTTTCAATGCTTTAGTATAGCATAATTCAACTATTGCATGGTTGGATTGCAACGTGTTTTCCCCTTGTAAAGTAGTTGTGCCAATTCCTTGAGCCTCCACAATCTTGAGCATTATGGCTCTATGGGTTCAAAGCAAGTGTTATAACATGTAAGCTACTACTAGGCTACCTTTGTGTAATTAATTTAAACAAGGTCAAAAATCAAGATGAAAAAATGCATTTTACTTTGTCCTCCATTTGTTTTTGTGTGAAAATAACATTATAGATACTTCAAATAGACCTCACAACTCCACTTAGATGCATAAACCTCACAACTCCACTTAGACGTATAGACTTGAGAAAGGCTTAAAGATAGATAAATGGGTAAAAAGAAAGAAAGAAAGACCTTAATATGTCTAATATATATTAAGTACATTTATTAGCTTCTATAATTTCAGAACTAAAAGGTTTATCTCCCGCTTTTGTTGGATATAACAATCATATAAAAATATATTAATTTCCTCTGTATTTATGGTGGACTGCCTAGTAGCATGGACAATTTATGGTCTCATCATTTCATAGTATGGTGATATCACCGACATAATAGAAATAGATGGTAACACAATATATCTATATACTATTTTATATTGATTGTAGAGTATGGTGATATCACCAACATATTGTTTTATATTAGTTTTTTTTCAAATACTAATTAGATCTATTGTTTATTACAAATACATTGGGGTTCAAAGTGATCGTGTGACAAAATTGCACAAAACATAAATAATATCTATACCGTTGTATTCAATTGCATACATTTTTATACTTGCAATTAAACATTCCATCAAAACACTGAATTTTCAGCATTCTATATATATCCAAATTGTACATTTTTATATCCAATAAATTGAAGTTCCCTTTCATTTGTATACTCTTTTCCATTTTAGTTATTTCATGTGTTGTTTTTATAAGTTATATACACATTGATCAATTTCAACCAATATGTCTACACAAATTCAAATAAGGCCTAACACTTCCAAGGGCCACAAGTGATATTCGCAACATTGAGTGACAAGGGCTAACATTCAAAGCTATTTCGAGAGTTCCTGAGCTTCAAAGTCTTGGAAAGCAAAGTCGCATGCCAAAAAAACAAGCAAATCATTTGAAAGCAATGTCAAATTCATACTCTTCATTTCTATACTCATTTGCATTTTATTTATTTCATATTCAAATAAAACCAGACAATTATTCGGCGTACCCCATTGCACACCTAAAGTGCAATTGCTAGTTTATTAGATTTTAAATTACCGTGGTATGTTTAAGCGCAAAATGGATAAGAGCAGCTAATAAATTTCGCGCCTTCAATTTTAAAAATAAACCCAGTTTCTTCGCTTCGAAATGTTCTCTTGGACAAAAAACAAAACAAAAACAGAACAAAAACAACCACATTTTACCTATGCGCCGTAATTAATGATCTCCTTGGACAAATACGCGTTCTATTCGAGTGTTTTCCGTTTCGAATTTCACATTATTTTGCAGGAAATTCAGCAGCGAATACAGAGAGATTTCGACGGCTGAATTGTGCAAAGACATAAAAAACTCACAGATAGCTGATGATTGAGAGGATTGCACAAAAAAGTTCGAAAACCCACGAGCAAGCATTATACAAGTAAGTCAAATAAAGCCTCTCTTTTACCAACAAGTAAAATCGATCCAAAGGCCGATATTTGTGAAGAAAAGAAAGACGTACTGTGTAGTAAGCTGAGGCAGAGTCTATTTGAAGATTTAAATCCCATGGATTTCTTGATCGACTTCTTGGAGGACTTTCATGACTTAGAGTTAAGATTTATAGGCAGAGAATTAGTCTTCCATGCTTGGAATAGAAGGGCTGCTATGTTTCCTGTCAAAAGCTTTTAGGAATATGATATAGGATTGCTTGTTGTACCAAATTGTTTTCTAGATGCCGGTATAATGGTCTGAATTGTGAATGACTTTAAAGAGAAACCTGAATAAGGAATTCATACCTGGCCAAAAATCTGAATCAATTGGAAAGGTTTTTGGGTAGCAAACTGGTAATATGCGAAAAATGGTCAAAAAACCGTGCACATTGAGAGTTATGGCTGATCCCAGAGTTTGAGAAACAGAGAATTGTAGAGGCATATCTACTATGACGATAATAGGGCCTATAAAGATAGGTAAGTCTTGTTTTACTGATATGTAATGTCCCCTCTTCGAAATTAAACCAAGATAAAACCCAAATGCGCATCATACATTTCTTGTTGGTCTTGGGAAATTTGCACTAGGGAAATAGGATTATAATAATAAAAGAAGAAGGTAATAATGTCAGAAAAGAGATTGCTTAAGTGATATTGTAAAATGAAATTATTATAAAGAGGGTCTGAAGTAAAGTTAAAATATAAAATAAGGTGGTCTTATAATCAAAGGTCACGAAGAAAACTCGAAGAGTTCTGTCTTTTGGAAGGGAATTGATACATTGGACTTTGGTTCAATTAACCTGATGATGAAAACCCTCTAGATCTGGAATAGGGGAAGAAAACCTCCCGATTTCCATCTCTAAATTAGTGGATGAAACCCTTAATTTAGACTTGGGGCAATCTCACCTAGGGATTGGATATGAGCTTAATTTTAACTGGCAATTCAATTTGACATCATGGTGAAGTCTTTCTGACTGCTATGCAAGAGCAGAATCATATATAATTTGCAGCGGCCAAAACTCATGATTGCCTAAGGGACGATTGGTGCCAAGGGTTTGTAAAATTTATTGCAGAGGTTACCGATGACTTAAGGTGGATATATTATCAGTAATTTGTGGTGGAATTCCCAACAGTAATTCTTGATAACCAGCAATCAGCAATCTATGTTGGAGGATGCATAATCTGAATTTGACAAGTCTCAAAGTGGTGATTCATATTCTTTGAGTGCTGCACCTTCTAGTGACTCATATTTGAGGGTTTGATAGAACTGAGGCTGCAACTCCTAATCTGTGGTAAATTTCTGCTAATTATAAGTGGCCGTGATTCTCCATTTGTGGCAGAATCTTCTAGACTCTAGAGTATGCATCCATAGTAGGTTTCCTAAATAGGCGGACTTGACTCATTAGTTGGTTGGTAATCCTAAATGCTGCCAATGGTAAGGATTATTTCTGCAGAGCTGATAATTGATTCATTAGACGTAACTCCTGTATTCATAATTTATTTATTTTTTAAACGGGAAATTACATGATGAATGCTCCTCTTTATCTTTATTTTTTTAAAGATCACTAATGGGAAGACAACGCATTAAGAGTATCCATAATTGATGTAGCTAAAATATGCATTAAGAGTCTCTATCTCTGTCATAGCTAAATATGGAGCTCAAAACCTGGCATTTTTTATTTTTGTGGAAAATTTTCCCGAATAAGAAAGGATCGAGTAATATGGTTTGTGTTGACTATTGAGTAAGCTTTATGTTGCAATTCACATATTTCTAGAATCTAATCTATTAGAAGCTAGAGAATGTATATCCAATTTCAATTGGGACCATGTTATGGTGTCGCTGCACACACCATTTCACGTTGCTTATATATAGTTTTTGGATTGGGTGACCATTCTAAAAATCAATAGAAAAAATATTTGAATTATAGATGATTGACCATTTGACAAAATAGTGGGAGTGACAATGTTCTTAATTCCAACTTTGTTTTTGTGATCATGAAAAGAGAAGGCAAGCATACCACAAACACCAATTTCTCTCATGAAATGTTACATCTAAGGCCACAGAAACAAGGAGAGGCTTGACCAATCGTTAGCTATTCACATCATGCAAATCGACACCCAATCACTAACCTCACCCAAGCACACAGCTTAGTCAGGAACACCTCCTAACCTATTTTACGAGGGGACATGTCCCTAGGGATTTTCTGGGTATCCCCATACCTGGGATATTTTGGGATGTAGGGACATGCTGGAAATGTCCCTGAGCTGTCTGCTACACCTGGCTGCTGACTGGAAACTTGCCAAAAATGGTCACTGCCATTGGGGGATGACCAGCTGTCGCTGGCTGGAAAAGCCCTAAGCAAATTAAAAAAAATGTTGCCTCAGGAAAAAAACAGAGGCCACCACACCGCTTTCAAAATCCTTAAAGCATCCATGGACCAACCATATTGAATTGAACGATGTGCAATGTGACTCTGCAACAGAAAAACTTGGCTCATAGTCCCTAAGAGCAACAGAAAAATTGAATGTTCAACATGAGTGGGCAGTTTGCATCATACTGTTCACTAATACAATGGCTTCCATATTGTTTAATGCTGACTCCTGAGGTTTACTATTGCAGTGGGCAGCTACATTTCACCTTTCAGCAGTAGTTTGCAGCTAAAGAATAGCAGCGGCAGAGGTAGGTGTTTGATTTTAAGATTTTTTTTTAATCCTTTAAAACTAAAACAGTTGAAAACTTAAAACTTAAGGTCCTGTGACAGTTTTTTGTTTTTCAATATTGTATTCTTTCAGTTTGCAACTTTGCAATCTATTTTTTTCTTTAAAACAACAACATAAGCAGCACTGAGGGTAGTGAACTTGAAACTGTTGGCAAGGAACAAAGAAGAGTTTTAGTTGGGTGTTCATCACGATGTGGCAGTATTAGAAAAATTGGTCCATATACAACTTTATTTAGTCAATCAAGAGGAATAGGCTTACCTCTTGATGGGTAGAGAAGTTGGTGGCCGTGCATGGTGACTTGTGACTTCAGGGTTAGTAGACTCCTTGAATTGATAGATAAACCAAACAGCGACTCAAGACCTGGATATGACACCAATATAAATCCGCTAACAACTTTGAAAAGCACACAATTTCATTTGTGGCTTTTCTCTGAATTTTATCGAGGTACAACTCCCTCACAAGATCTTCAATGAATTAATCTATCCTAAGGAAACGACATGTGCTTTTAACCAGAAAGCAGAAAAGGTGACTAACGCTAGCTCATAAATATGAAACCAATGCGAGGGCTAAGAATACAATCATTTATGATCAATACAAAGATTGAAAATCATAACTATCAAATCAAACTAATGTGAATAGATCAGACTGCAATAAATAAAAGATATATATATAGCCTGTTCTCAAAGAAAACACGGCTAATCGTACACATAACACATAGGTTTGTATACTTCAAATCTTTCAATTTATAACACACCGATTATAAACTAATGTAGACTGTAATTAATATTATTCCTCCTCAAAAACACCCCCAGATGTACCCGGGAAGATTAAAAAAAAAAGTCCCCTCATCTATGTTTAACCCCTAATTTATAGTATGGCTAAAGCCATTTGAATGGACATTAAAGACGTTACTAGATTAATGACTTCTTGTATCCCAAACGTTTATCGGGAAATTGATAAGATAATGAAATTTGGCCAAGAATAGATATCAGTAGAGAAGATCAATCACTACCCAAGCAACAGCCGCCAAGGGACCAATCATTTCATCAACCTTTAATGCAATGTATGAGGAAGCCAAGTGGTAGCACGTGTGAGCTGTCCGATGAAGAATTGAAATTCAATCGACACAAATTGGCCATAAATGTGAATTAAATTCACATCTTATCAATCTTGAATGAATGCGTCCATGTCTAACCAAAATTCTATAAAGTTAGGCAGTGTCACTTCTCTCCCAACATCAGTTGCATCCAATATGGTGAGCTCCCAAACTGATGGAAATTCTGCGAACAATTATATCGTTCTGGAAGAGATTGAGTGCAATCCTCTGTTTAGGCACATTTCTGATCAACTGAAAGAGATCTTCGTGATGCAGAGTGAAGTGGAAGAAGAGGTGCTCCGAAGCATCCTGGGCGAGGCGTTTTTGAGCCAAGCTCATGTGCATAATACCACCATGTTGGAGCGGTTTATCTACATAGTTGTCAGGACTTCTAGCCATCGAGATTGGGGCGTGAGGGCATTGGAGTGTTTGGTGAAGCCTGAGTTCCATCACCGCGTCAGGGTGGCGATAAATGGACTCAGCTACTATCCTCGAACTGGGCTAGTAGCTAATGCCATCTGCATTGCATCAGCCATTCAGGACGAGACTCTGGAGGGGGTCGTGGCTCTACTGCGCACTGGAGTAGTGAGGAATGACATGGGGTTGTTTGTGCAATTCCTCTAGTCACACGAGAACTTGCTTTCACCTGCTCAAATTGAACGCTTGCAGGTTGTTACTGAGGGCATCCATGTCTTGATGTTTACCCTTTGAACTTGAAATATCTTCCTTTTGCCTCTTTTTGTGTTTGCCAACCTGAGTTTTTGTACTTGAACCAAGCGATTATGATTATACGAGCATAATGTAAAAACATTTATATATAAATAAAATATCTCTTTTGGTGTTATCTGTGTTTTACATGTATGGTTTGCTGGTTTCTGTTTATGTTGTGCTTGGAAATATTGGTTTTCTTCTATACAACATCACAATTAAATAACCAGACTGGGAATAATTCAGTTTAATCGACATAAGTCTTCATAGGCGGCAAAATTGATGGTTCGCATAACTTAAGAAAACCCCGCCTAGGTTCAAAATGACTTAGAAAATGCAGCCCGAGGCATAACTTGTGGATGAAGTCTCCAACTTTTGACTCATGACTTAATCCTTTTCGTACATGCACTTTAGGAGATGCAAGAAGTTTGAATGTGACAAGGAAAATCCGCCAGATAAAGGAAAAGCAAGGTAGGCGGTAAAATGGGAAGTTCGACGAACTTCGCAAAACACCGCCCAGGTTCGAAATGGATGACAAAAGACTGTCGAGAACTAAATTTAGTTCATGACTTAGGCAAAACAATAAGATAACATCTCGAATAAAGACTTAAGTAAAATTTATGTGTAACAAGATTGAAACTATATTATATTATTATAATAATATAAATGTTACACTCTACTCTAGCAAGCCTCGTGTGTCTGTCCCAGTTGATGAGTGAAATCTCATCAAACAATCGTTCACTTGGCATTGATTTTCGTTTGAACGGTCCCAACTCATCTTGCTCTTTGATCAAGGGAATTCTCTTCCTATTGCCCCCTTAGTTTAGACAGGGGTTCATTCAAGTATTGCCTTTAGAGTTAGGGTTTGCCTGCAATTTTATGGTTGGTCTGATTTTTACAATGTCTAAGGTTTTTGCCCTTCTATTTTTCCTTATTAAAATGTATGACCAAAAAACTCAGAGATGTTCAAAATTTATAGAGGCAATATACATTAGGTTTGACATAGGGCACATGATTTTCTATTGGATTCTTCACGGGTTCATGCAAATTCGTTCGGGGCAAATCCACAATAGTTTGTACGCACTCGAACAAAATCCTCGACAAATCGGTTCCAAATCCAGATTGGGTACGAACCGGACTTAGATTTGGGCATAGGAGGGGACAAACCGGTAACATAGTTTTTAACAAATAATACTACCCAATAATGAAGTCCATGTGCACAATATATAATGTATTATCTCCATTTAGGAATAACCCTTCAATTGGGTCAACAAGAGGCTAATTTTAAACACAGGGTCTACTTTTTTGAAAACTAGGAGCTTAGTAGCATTCAAAAATGAGTTTGTGACAGTAGATACAGTTCTTATATGATTCTGCAGTAGTAAGAATTTATTAAATATAGTGTTTGTTAACTTAATTTCCCAATGGATAAGGCATTGAACTGAAATTTTGTAGGAGTTTATGGTGAACTCCTCAACACCCCAGGATCACCTACAAGACAAAATAACTTCCACAAGAGAGAAATGACAAAAATATCATGCTATGATTATGGATGCAAGAATACCAAAATGAATATATAATGTACATATGAAGCCTTGCTTATATAGGCAAGGTGAGGGATAGGATTAGACAAGATCATGACAAGTGTTTTAATCCTATCACATGAGACAACTCATAACTACCTAGGACACAAGAATTAAATAAAATCTAACTAGATAATATAAGTGACAACTAATGCTTAACTAGAAAGATTTCTTTCTAGGACTTAAGTTGACTTAACAATGTAAATAGGACCTAGATAGGTAAAACACCTATATACACCAACACCCCCACTTAAGTGCAACTTAGGGAGTACTTATGCAAATGACACAAAGATTGGTCCCAGCTACGAGGCCATGTTAGGTACCCATGTACATATGCAAATGCAATCTCTCGCAAACGAAGAAATGGAGAAAACCTAGTGGGACAAAACACCTCCCCAAAAGAGATGAAAACAAAATACTCTCAATGATGCATGAGAAGGACAAAATCCCATTCGAGGAAAAAGACCCTCCCATAAGAGAGAAGAAGAAGAGAGACCATGCAGCTCCTCCTCAATGTTGAGTCTTCTACAATGGTAGAAGCTCAATATTGAATGCTAAAGATGATCCAAAAGCATCGAACAACGTTCCTCTCCTTAGGAAGAAACAAAACTAAGATGGTATGCAGGATGCCTTCTCATTCCTAAAAGGAAGATGCGGGAAGAAGGATGATGTGTGATGTCTCTGAATGACACTCAAGTGTCTCCATGTCGATGCCAAAAGCTATCACACTTTAAACAAGTGTTCTAGGCCACACTATTGAAGAAGACAATCCGAAATCTCCTAGAACTGATTGTAGAACACAATCCAAAGACAAGGATACCTCCTCTAAAGAGAAAGAAGCCTCCAAATGCTGTCCAAAAGAATCCACACTCACGTCAAATTGCAAAGAACGATCATGTAGAGAATGAACAAGAGGGTCAGTGTGTTCCCTCACAACAACTGAAGGATCATCTCCATGAAAGAGAAGATGTATGAAACAAAACAAACCACCAATGTTTGTTAAGTACATTGCACTTAGGGGGGGGGGGGTGTTAGTGTAAATAGGTGTTTTACCTATCTAGTCATTAGTAAGTCTTATTTACATGTTAAGTTTACTTAGGTCCTCGGAGGTAATCTTTCTAGAAGGTGTTAGTTGTCATTAGATCTTATCTTATCTTTTGACTTTTAATACTTGTGTCCTAGGTAGTTATGATATGTTGTCTCATGTCATAGGATTAAGACACTTGTCATAATCCTGTTTAATCCTATGTCTCACCTTAGCTATATAATCGGGTGGTCTCATATGTAAAACATAATATTGATACATGATTGATAGAACAATTGCTATCATTTGCATACTTTGATAGAATAGCATTATTCTTTCGTAGCTGATCTCTCCCATGCTTTCATGAAGTTCTTAGATCTTGGGTGGCTATAATTTTTAGCCAAATCTTGCATGGTGTAGAGTATTCTATACGAACTCTTACATGGTATCAGAGCTTTAGTGATGTAGACTTCTTCCTAGATCTGAGGGATCAATCCAACTACTCCCTAAGTTGCACTTAAAGGGGGGTGTTGGTGTAAATAGGTGCTTTACCTATCTAGTCATTAATAGGTCCTATTTACATGTTAAGTTTACTCAGGTCCTAAGTGGGAATCTTTCTAGAAGGTGTTAAGTTGTCATGAGATCTTATCTTATCTTTTGACTTTTAATACTTTTGTCCTAGGTAGTTATGATATGTTGTCTCATGTCATAGGATCAAGACACTTGTCATAATCCTATGTCTCACCTTGGCTATATAACCATGTGGACTCATATGCAAAACATAATATTCATATATGATTGATAGAACAATTGCTATCATTTGCATCTTCTGAGAGAATAGCATTATTTTTTCATAGCTGATTTTTTTGTGCTTTCATGAAGTTCCTAGATCTTGGGTGGTTATAATATTTAGCCAAATCTTGCATGGTGTAGAGTATTCTATACCAACTCTTACATGGTATCAGAGCTTCAGTGTTGTACACTTCTTCCCAGATCTGAGGTGTTAGTTTTAGATCAGATTTAACAGAAGGTAGAAAATACAACACATAGAACAATGAACACAGTATTTTACCCTGGGAAAACCCTCCTACTCGAGGGAGAAAAACCCAGCAAGATATTCTCTTATAAATTAGAAAAAATAAGTGCAGGAATAGCACTCAAAATCAGGCTCTAGAAAGGCCGAATACAATACAATGGATCTGCACTTGTATATAGTGTAATTTCTTTGAATGCACAAAATATTTAACTTTTCTCCTTGAGTCGAATCTGCTGCTCTTGAAAGTAGACCTGTTGCTGAAGGAATTTGAACTTGGAATGAAATGATTTGATGCTTAATGTGGAGACACCTTCTCCTTTATATAGCAAGCTAGGTGACGTTTCTTCTAGGGCCGACCTAGAAGGAATAATATTTGTTTTACAAAAAGAAAGGCCTACTTGCCTTTGATTAATTTCTCTTAGGGAAATACCTCCTGCAGCTATAAAACACTAACACTCTCTCTTAGCTAGGGAGGTATTCTCAAATATCCTCGTCATGGAGTCTCTCAACATGATGTCCACAATGGCTACACCCAATTGTGGAAAGCACAACTCAGTCTCAGAGATGTGATCTCGTACAAGGGCTTTCACCTCATATTTCTCAGTCTCAAAGAAATATACACTACAAGGGCTTTCACCTCATATTTCTCTGTCTCAGAGAAATATACCCTTGATAGAGAAATATACGCTACAAGGGATTTCACCTCATATTTCTCCGTCTCAGAGAAATATATGCTACAAGGGCTTTCATCTCATATTTCTCCGTCTCAGAGAAATATACACTACAAGGGCTTTCACCTCATATTTCTCCGTCTCAGAGAAATATACATTACAACAAATCTTAATGATGCTGTGACTCCCTCTGGAGCTCCAAGTACCTGCATCAACCTCCTGACCTCCTCGTCCAAGATTGCCGACAATGTTTGCCTTAGAGGAATGGCATCCAACACACACTTTAGGCACTACTCCTAGCAACACCTTTAACTGACTTGCGAGAGTCTAGGACTTAGTCCTCTTCGACCTCATCCCAGATCACCCTATTTTGAATAGGTTTGCGATGCTACCAAAGTCAAAATAAGGTTGACTGCCTTGTGCAATTCCGTTCTCTGCAGCTGAAGAGGCCTTCCAAAGACTTAGCACTTGGCCTTGCAACACTGCAACCCACTTAGCTGACACCTTCACTTCTTCTTAGTGAGTCACTCCAGTTCCTCGTGACATAGGATTACATCTTGCTGAACACATAAGTCCCTCTTGATCCCTGCCTCAATATAGAGATTACAAAAATCCTTTGGAAGTGAACTCCCCTCCATTTACGGATCTTAGAACCTTAGTCCTCTTCCCGGACATGTCATTGATTTACTGAACTCGCAAAGAATCGAAAACTATTATGCTTTCACAACTCTCAATCCAATAGCCATTAGCATGTTTTCTCCAATGATCTTTGATAGGAACCTCACGTTGTTTAGTGTCTTCATCCTTTTCAATCTTCTTTGCTGATGCAAACTTTCCATCCAAGGCTGACCCAACCTTGTGCCCTCAAAAGATGACTCCAGTGAAGAATCATTAGAGTTATGTGCCACCAACTCAGTCCCATGGCTGCAAGCTATGTCTCCATGTTTGTTTATTTCTCCAGCCGGCATGACTTCCTCACAGAATGCCTCAAGCTCTTCCTCTCTTTGAATTCCTTATGCAATCTCTGATAATTAATCCATCATCCTTTTTCTCCTTGATCCATCCTGCAGTTTAAAGAGATTAGTGATAGTTCATAAAATCAAACTACCCCAATACAAATGAAACATGTAGTCATCTAGCAAATATCATTAGATAAAACAATTAAAGGAATGATACATAATAGAACTTATCTTTGTTGATTCAGATGCAACCATTTTTCTCCTCTTGACAACCATCATCTTCGCTTGATGATGTTCCCTGTAACACTCATACATTTTGGAGAGATGGTCATTATCCATAAGGTGCTGCAAGTAGACATCCTCCATCATAGGCACGGTCCTTTGAAACTCTTGAAGTTGTGTGAGGTAGAGGACTTCTTTCAAGTGCTCATCCTTTCCTTCGATCTTCATTTTATCCTTCAAGTGATGTGGCCCACACCTAGCTTGTTCATGCCTCCATGAATCAGCTTCTTTAAAGTTTGCCCTTAGGTCTGCAATAATTCGCCTTCAAGGTCTGCAATAATTCACCTTTAAGATCTGCCCTAATTCGCCTTCAAGATCTGCCCTTAGGTCTGCTCCGAATGGGAATGATATTCAATGAAGAATGCTTAGACAAATCTGATCAGATCTTCCCTAAACCCGCTCTAATACCATGTTAGTTTTATATCAGATTTAACAAAAGGCAGAAAATACAACACATAGAACAATGAACACAGTATTTTACCCTAGGAAAACCCTCCTACTCGAGGGAGAAAAACCCAACAAGATATTTTCTTATATATCAGAAAAAGTAAGTGCAGGAATAGCACTCAAAATCAGGCCCTAGAAAGGCCGAATACAATACAATGGATTTGCACTTGTATATAGTGCGATTTCTTTGAATGCACAAAATATTTAACTCTTCTCCTTGAGTCGAATCTGCTGCTCTTGAAAGTAGACCTGCTACTGAAGGAATTCGAACTTGGAATGGAATGATTTGATGCTTAATATGGAGGCACCTTCTCCTTTATATAGCAAGCTAGGTGACCTTTCTTCTAGGGCCGACCTAGAAGGAATAATATTTGTTTTCAGAAAGGCCAACTTGCCTTTGATTAATTTCTCTTAGGGAAATACCTCCTGCAGTTATAAAACACTAACACGAGGGACCAATCTTGGTGTGAAATTTTTGTTGGGTGTGAGTTGAGGTTTCAAGGACCTCACCATTGAATTCAGGGCGTTAGAGAATGTAATGTCCCACCCTAGTTTGAGTTTGGGATTTGCGATTTTTTCCTTAGATTATTTCAGTTTGAGATATGGGACATTTCGTCAAACAAATAGCATAACAATGACAAAAACTAATTTCAAAATAAATAGATATGCATTACTAGGAAGTTACTTCAGTATTGAAGGTGTACAATCTCATGCAAGTAATTGATAACTAAGATATATCATAACAACAATAATGATAAATCTAGAAACCAAGCTTTCACATAGATTCATATGACTGCCACACTTAGAAATACATTCAAATATTCAAGTAATAGTTCACAACATTAATTACCAATTTTTGGGTAGACTCCCAGGTAAATGTAGTGCCTGATACATTGTCAACAGGTTTGGTTCATAGCAGAAAATAAGATATGTTCATCAATATGGTAGGTTACCCTCTACAAGGAATCATGCCCAATAGGTCTGCAATGCTAATTTTAGGATCAGAAATTAAATAAGCAGATATAGAACAATTTTAAACAATTTGACACAGCATATACCCTGGGAAAATCCTCCAACTTGAGGGAGAAAAACCCAACAACAATATATCACTTATATATTGAATAATAACCAGCAATTTGCTTTACAATAAGGCCAATCACAAGGCCGAATATCAACACCTCACTTGATGCAATACAAAATAATATCGATCTCCTTGTAGATGATAATCTCGACCTTCTTGAAGGCTTCGATCTGCTGAAGGTAATGCTCGATCTCTTACTAAAGTGCGAACTTGAACAAGTAATGAATGAATGGTGAAATGAGGAGAGTGAACACCTATATATACAATGTGAATGTGACTTCTCCCAAGAGATGTATCTCTTCTTCAAGAGGTCGGCCACCAATGAAAGAATATGACTTACATGAAGAGTGGTGAATATCAAGGAGAGGTCGGCTACAATAACATATTGTTTAACATTCAAGTGAAGTGCCTCTTCACTAAATCTCAACATGGCATCCACCATATTCTACTCCCAAAGGGTGGATAAACACAAGTAAAAATCATCATGCAAATTCTCTCAGCGTGATGTTGTCATGGAGTCACTTTCGACACTGACATCCACCATAGCTACTCGAGGAGGTGGAAACAGGGCTTTTCCTCAAAATTTCTCTTTCTGAGAGAAAAATGCATTAACAAGGGTTTTCACCTCAAATTTCTCTCTCATAGAGAAAGATGCATTAAAGCAAATCACAGAAGATCACTGATGCTGAGTCTCCCTCTCAACTAGGGCTTCATTCTCCACAACTCCAAGCTTGTCTTGAAAGTTTACAAGCTTTACTCTGGAGAGAGGCTTGGTGAGAATATCAGCTGTCTGCTCATTAGTGCAAATGTATCTCAATTGGATAGCTTTCCTCAATACCATATCTCTGATGTAGTGGTATTTGATCTCAACATGTTTTGTTCTATCATGAAACACTAGATTGACAGAAAGCTTCACACAACTTTGATTATCACAATGAATAATAGTCGGCTCCAATGATTGTCCAAACAATCTTGCAAGGAGCTTCCGAAGCCACATTGCTTCTCGGGTTGCTACACATGCTGCAATATATTCGGCCTCGTTAGCAGATTGCCCGGCGCTTCCTACTTCACACCCGAGGAGATCATTCGCGGACCCCAAACTAAAGCAACATCCGGAGGTGCTCTTCAGATCAACTTCACCACCGCCCAGGTAGAATCATAATATCATGCGGCTTTAGGTCACCACCTTTGGAAGTATCTCAGCCATGTATCCAAAGCTAATGCCCGCGCCAGGGGTATCTCTGAGAGGTATGCTTGGCTGCGGCTAAGATGATTTGTAGCCCGGTTCGCACATGGATTTGACTAAGTGCACTCAGCGCATAGCAAATATCGTAGTATTATTGATAGATACATCAATGATCAATAAAGCGCACATACGCCGAGTGGGATCCACCCGGATGTGAACTGGTTTGCGAGACTCATTCAACTTCTTCAAATTGGTCTCCATCGGTGTAGACATGGATTTGCAATCCATCATACCAAATCTCTTCAAGATGTCTATAGTATACTTCCCTTGACTCAAAATGATCTCATTAGGCCTCTGCCACACTTCTAATCCTAGGAAATAATGCATCTATCCAAGATCCTTCATCTCGAATTCAGAAGCTAACTCCTTCTTGCATTTGATAATGAGATAGTAAGACATAGATCATCAACATAAAGAACCAAGAGTAATGCCAAACCATCAACTACCTTGAAGTACAAATTTGAATCAGCATCATTCTTGGAGAAACCCAAGCTCATCAAGTATCGATCAATCCTCTCATACCAAGCACGAGGAGCCTGCTTAAGGCCATACAAAGCCTTCTTCAATTTACAAACATGAGACTCCTTCCCATGAATCTCAAAGCCATCAGGTTGCTCAATGTATACCTCTTCTTCAATTACACCATTAAGAAATGCAGTCTTCACGTCCATTTGATGTAACTTCCATCCTTTGGCTGCTGCAATAGCAATGATAGTCCTGATGGATGTATAACGAGCAACCGAAGCAAATGTTTCTTCATAGTCTATTCCCTCTTTCTGGGAGAATCCTCTAGCCACAAATCTAGCTTTGTACTTCTCAATGCTTCCATCAGCCGCATGCTTGATCTTGAAAAGCCATTTAGAAGATACAACAGATTTCCCTTCTAGTTTTGGTACAATATCCCAAACATCATTCTTGATGATAGATTGATATTCTTTAGCCATAGCATCTCTCCATACTTGCTGACTTGAAGCTTCCTGAACATTGGAAGGCTCAGATTCAATGATATGAGTCATTAATGCAACATAGCTTGGAAATTTTTGTGGTCTTTTGCTTTCTCTGAATGTTCCTCTAGGAGCTGCAAAATTTCCTGCCTCCTACATTGTTTGCCTAGCCCATAGAGGTCTCTTTCGACCTATGACAATGTCTCTTGGCCCATCAGTTGGCTCCAAAGGCTCACTTGGATCAACATCCTCTTTTGGTGCAGTAGGCTCCCTTTGAATCTCAGGAGTATGATCAACGCCCATGTCCTGAGGAGTCTCTTGATCTTCATTATCTATCTCCATGTATGATCCTTTAGACCTTTTAAATGCAATATCTTCTTCAAAAGTAACATCCGTGCTAATCTCTATCTGTTTCTGACCTGGAATGTAAATCCTGTAGGCTTTTGAAGATTCACTGTAGCCCACAAATATTCCTTTCTTGCCAAATGGTTCTAACTTAGATCTCTTATCTTTAGCCACATGGATGTAAACAGGACAACCAAAGATTCTCAAATGACTAACCTCAAGCTTTACACCTGTGAAGGCTTCTTTAGGAGTCATATTTTCCAAAGTACGATGAGGGCTTCTATTTTGAACATACATTGCAGTTCTAGAAGCTTCTATCCAAAGGAAGGTTTGCAAGTCTTGATCATGGATCATAGCTTTAGCTGCCTCAACAATGGATTTGTTCTTCCTTTCTGCAACACCGTTTTTACTGTGGATTGTAAGGGACACAAAACTCCCTCTAATCCCTGCCTCGATACAAAAGTTACAGAAGCCTCCAGAGATGTATTCTCCTCCGTTATCAGATCTCAGAACTTTGATCCTCTTCCCGGACAAGTTCTCTACTTGAGCCTTAAATTCTTTGAATTTCTCATGTACCTCTTCAGATTCTTTAGTCTGCAAGAAATAAATCCAAGTCTTTCCAATGCACATCCTCGGCAAGTACCTTCATGCTCCTGACTGAGTTTTGGAAGGCCAGTGACCATCTTCTCCATGGATGGAAGTGCTCTGTAATGGAGGTGAGCAAGTCTTCTATGCCAAAGCTCACTTGAACTGGTGGAATCATGCAACAATGCCTGCATTGGACGAATGGAAAGTCTATAAAGACTCTCTTGCCGAACACCAATCACTCGGGCTGTCTTGATGCTAGAGTTCTTCGGCCAAGCAAGAACTTTTCCTTCGGAAAATGCAACTTGATATCCCTTGTCTTCCAAAGCTGAAATTGGTACAAGGTTCCTCTTGATACTTGGTACGAACAACACATCGCTCAAATGAAGAGAAATGCCGGAATCTAGGTGAAGAGAGGAGGCTCCTGCATTGAATAGCATGTATCATCTCCAATTATCACTTGAATGTTGGTATCTCTCTCCACCAAGTCTGATAGATGTTCTCTGAATCTGGTAATGTGTCGGGAACCGCCACTATCAATCAACCAAGTGCTGCTATCGGTTGGAACATTGCTTGATAGGGCTGAGATAAATAGAAATCTGCTTGAATTATCTCTTGAGTCCTTTTGAGGAGAGACATCACCCACATTTGCAGTAGAGGCATGTTGCTTTGGTCTTGTAGCACAATCTCTTGCATAGTGACCAAAATTGTCACATCTGAAGCACTGTATATGGGAGAGATCCTTCTTCTTCTTAGGTTCAGGAGCAACATTCGATCTTTTGTCTCTGTTCCTCTTGAAATTGCCTTTCTTTCCTTCTTTTCTTTTCCTCTTCGAAGTTTGAGCAGCAAGAACATGATTGTCTTAATTGTTAGAACTTTGTCCATTACCTCTTGCTGCCAATCTTGATTCCTCTTGAATACAATCTGCCCTAAGTTGATCAAACTTTGGTAGCTTCAATCTTCCACTAATACCTTGGATAAATGGCTCCCAAGATTGAGGAAGACCATTGAGTGCCAACATGACTAAGTCTCTATCATCAACCATATTACCAATGGCACAAAGCTGATCTCTCAACTCGGTGATCTTCATGAAGAAGGAGATGGCTGAATCTCCTTTCACCATCTTGATGTGATGAAGCTGTTGCCTTAATGCAAGAGCTCTACTAGTGTCATTGATCTCATATAGTCCCTCCAAAGTCTTGAACATCTCTCTCGCTGTCTTCAACTTGGAGATAATAGGCACAAGGTGATCCTTCACTGAATCAATCAATATCTTCTTGGCCTTTGTGCCATTCTTCCTCTATTGAGTTTTCTCAGTCTCATCGGAAGGTTCAGGTACTTCGTTCTCCACGAACTTGATAATATCATTTTCTTCCAATGCAATAAGCACTCTAAACTTCCAAGAGGTAAAGTTGGAGGCACCATCAAGTCTATCTTCAACCTTGAGTCCGTTCACCATTTTCGTAGATAAGATAGACACACAAAGATGAGAATGAGAGTGGAAGATAACACTGCTGATGTAAATCTGATTGCGATCTTGCTTAAATCCGCTTTGATACCATGTTAATTTTAGGATCAGAAATTAAATAAGTAGATATAGAACAATTTTAAACAATTTGACATAGCATATACTCTGGGAAAACCCTCCAACTTGAGGGAGAAAAACCCAACAACAATATATCACTTATATATTGAATAATAACCAACAATTTGCTTTACAATAAGGCCAATCACAAGGCCGAATATCAACACCTCACTTGATGCAATACAAGATAATATCGATCTCCTTGTAGATGATAATCTCGACCTTCTTGAAGACTTCAATTTGCTGAAGGTAATGCTTGATTCTTACTAAAGTGCGAACTTGAACAAGTAATGAATGAATGGTGAAATGAGGAGAGTGAACGCCTATATATACAATGTGAATGTGACTTCTCCCAAGAGATGCATCTCTTCTTCAAGAGGTCGGCCATCAATGAAAGAATATGACTTACATGAAGAGTGGCGAATATCAAGGAGAGGTCGGCTACAATAACAAATATTGTTTAACATTTAAGTGAAGCGCCTCTTTACTAAAATAGGTGTGTCCAATAAATAAATAGCCGTTAGGCTATATTTAATTTATTGCTTTATGAAATAGTGGCTGGAAGTAGAGACCCGCGGCTGAACATGAACATGCAAACGCCTAGCAGGGACAAATCGATACCCTTCTATAGCCCATGGTTTCATGACCAGCTCCACAAGTCACTCCCATGGCATTATGTACTGAAAAATTCCCATGCACACCTTGTATTGCAGTTTGAAATAAGAATATAGACCAGCGTTTGCCTTGGAATGGTGGAATAGCTGCGAAGGCAATGAAGTACCTGCAGAAACCCACGCTCAACTCTCCATTCAATACCCATGACCTCTTGGCAAGTCGACAACCCAAGGAGATAACCCATGCTTCCACAATGAATAAATATAAGCTCAATGCATATCGTCCAACAACAATAAATCCTTCAAACTCTATGCCTAGTTTGAAGTATGAAAGGCACGAACTGAGAATAAGGAAATACCAGGGCCAACCTTGGATTCCTCTGAGTATGGTGTCCAACACTCTCTTTGCAAAGCCCTCAATTTTGAATGATAACCTCAAACCTCTAATTGTATAGAGAAATAATAATTTGATATTCAAATCCCTTAACAACTAATCAAACGATCTTTGAAGCACAAGCACAACCCCTGAACGAAGTTGTTAGCTAGTAGCCTTGGGAGATCTTTCACTCCTGTAGCATGTTGTTCCTCATGAGGGTTTCCGTCCTCAATGAAGCCAAGAATTTCAAACTTTCCAGTCCAACCTGCAAAACCCTTATCAATTTTCTTCTCAACATCAATGTGCAAATGAACTCACAAAAGGGCTTTTATATTTCCCTCCCATTCCCACGCCCAAGTTGGCAATTTAAAATTATTTTATTTATTTTATTTCTCGCCTTATAACTCCTTTAAGTTGGCGCCACTTTATATTATAAAATAATCTTTTAAAATTCCTTATAATGCCTTTTTATCATAAGTCATTAAAATATATAAATAGCGCAATAAGTTAAATATTTAATTTAACATTATTATTAACGTTATTTAAATTTAATACCCATGACCATGATAAATGCCAGGATAAATCATGGTGAGAATTTGCTAACTTTCCTAATATGGAAATACTACTAACTCTGATCCCTTGTGACTTACTAAAAATAGTAGGTATGGATAAAGTGTCCAAAACAAGCTTCAAAAGGTATACAACAATAACCTTGGAAACACTGAGTTGGGAAACACCAATCGAGCGCAAATGGTTGATTGACCAAGTCCACAAACGCCCTCATAGGGCCCCCTAACCACCCTGTTGGTCTACGGGGATCAAGTGATGGACTAACCTTTGCAATTGACGTTTGCCTAGGAAAAGGGGACATTATAGTCCGCCCTCCTCAAGATTGCTTGTCCCCAAGCAATCCACACCTGAACACCTTTCACTTGAATACAGGGATCCTAGCTAAGCTTGTATAATGCCCCACTGTATGTCCTTTGTATCAACCAAATAAAGATAAAATCAATGTCAACATTTCTATCAACCTCTACCCTAGTGTAAAGCAATCTACCAAATATTGAGATTCCTGGATCCAACAACCAAACTGGAAGTCCACCATTTCCAACATCCGCAGACTTCTACTGTTCCGCTCTGATAAAACCATCATCATTGCGCCATGTAATGTCCCAAACTCAACTTGAGTATTCTGGTCGATGCATTGTTGAAAAAGTGTTTTTAAACACTATTTTTTTATAATAAAATAATAAATAATGTTTGCTTTGTGGGCTGACCTCACTTGAGGCGCCAAAATTCTTATTTGAATTTCCTTTGTCTTCTGGCCGACATTCCTTCATGTTGGCGGGTTAGATAAGTTTAAATAGGTGAATTGTTTTCTTTAGGGGACATCACGAGTTTGGAATTCATGTTCTGCCTAAACCGGTGAAGGGCATAGCCGCTTCATGCGTGGCACCAGGTAACTGGACGTAGTTGAGTCCTGGCACTCGTGTTTAGTCTCTCTTAGCATTACTCATCGTTTTGGGATTGATCTAAGTCAGCATTTCTTGCTACAGGCTTGAGGAGCGAGCTTCAGGTCGGATTATATAGAGGCAACTCATATTTCAGGTGGCGCACATTGCATACAGGCCAAATAGTGTTTGGATTTGTAGAGACCACACCAGGTATACCAGCTGTGTCCAGGCAGAGCCTCTTGGCTCTAGACGCGTCTTCACAGGGATAGCCCAATCATCCACCTTTCTCCACGCATAGCCACAGTAAGTAATCGTAGCTTACCCACCTTGCATTCCAATCACGCCTAGGCTCACCTGCACGCATCATCCTACACATACCGTCACCCTTATCACATTCTGTCGCACATCCATTTCACCATCGCCTCACTCTCTGCATTCTCATCGATCGGCCACAACAGTTGCACGGAGCTGACATCATAAACGGAGATCAGAAGCAATCGTTTGTTAGTGTCACCACGATTCCAGGGGACGGATTATCATCGCAGCCTCACCTATAACTAGATCATCTATACCAAGAGGCAGAGTTTGTGTGGAGCGAAGCCACTGAAAAGGCGAGCTCCTAATCGATTTATCGAATGTCTGGCTTCCTATGCCCTACAGTTATATATCAGTGATCGATTCTGTATTGCCTTGTTAATTCTAGAATTACAATAATTGCCTGGCTACTGTATTTCAGTTTCTGATATATATATATATATACATTGTTGGAAGTTCGCTGTTCTGTGTGCTTGTATTTGTTAATCAATTAAATGCAATTGAATCTTGATCATTATTGTTTCCGAGTTGTTCATTGTGAAAACAAGTAATTCTGCCCTAGCTACTTACAGTGGTATCGAAGCCACAAGACCTGCCAGCTTGTGGGTAAGATTTTTATGCACTTAAGTGAGAGAGATTTACAGGCAATCGAGTGAGAGAAGTTGGAGGCAGCCTCTTAGATCAGCAACAAGGGAATAGGAGGCAGGGGTAAGGAAAGAATGGAGGACCAAAATAATAAACTCAAAGCTTTCATGGAGAAATAGGATCAAACAACTCAGACTTTGCTGCAATTATTACAGTCCCTTACGGCTGTAGTGAACAACAAAATTGGGACCAACAATGCCGAAGTGGGCCATTTGGAATGCTCAAGAGAAGGAGAACACAATCGAACCTCGAAGGGTTCCACACACAGACCTTCTTGGCCTAAATTTTTGCCTAGGACAGAGGCACGACATGAAGAAGAAGATTAGCTGAGCTATGGTAGCATTGTACAAGATTATATGAAGTTGGACGTTGAAGCTCAAACAGCAATTCCCTTTGATCAGTTTTACAAAGCCAGAAGAAGTGAGGGGAGACAATACCGTGGGAATAAAGATCTTCAACATAAAGTCAACAAGCTTTCACTCCCTACTTTCGATGGTTTGGGAACAGTGACTGCACACGCATGGGTGTAAAAATTAGATACATACTTCTCTCTTAGCCCCATGACCGAGGATGAAGCTATCAAATTCGCCATCTTACACTTTGAGGGTTTAGCTCACGAATGGTGGCACCATGGTATCATAACTCAAGGGTTTGGAGCAATGACTACATATGAGGACTTCACACAAAAGCTAATGGAGAGGTTTGATAGGAAAGATTTCGAAGCTTATTTCTAGGAGTTGACAATATTGATGCAAACAAGCACCATGGATGAATATGTTTCAGAATTTCAAAGGCTTGCTGTGATGGTACCAGATGTTTCAGATAAAAGGCTTACATTTGTTTTCATTGAGGGTCTATAAGACTCTTTTCGTGGTTTGGTGAGAGCCTTGGAGCCGACAACATTGGAGGAAGCTATTTAGAGGGCTTTAAGTCTTGAAGACTCCACCAAGAAAGGGAAGACCATGGTTAAGAGTACACCAGCAGGACAGCCAAAGAACCCTTTCATTAAGGCATTAAGGCTAATCCCCCACCTAAGGGTCCGCCTCCAGGACCCCATGAAATGTCAAGGAATGAACTTTGTAAGAAGGGCTTGTGCTACTATTGCAAAGAAAAGTGGAACGAACATCACAGATGCTAGGGGACGGGACAAGTTTACTATATTGAAGTGGCTTCCGATAATGAAGCAAAAACTGAAGAAGAAAATAACGAGGTCATTAATGAGGGAGAACAAGAAGTTGTGATGGAAGGAGGTCCCATGGGAGGTATGCTTGCCGCACTTTCAGGAGCACCACGATACCACTCTCTCTGTGTTCAAGGGGTTCTTCGAGGACAAAGAGCAACAATGCTAATAAATAGCGGAGCCACTCACAATTTCATTGACAAAAAGACAGTTGCTAAGTTGCGCTTGGGAGCAGAAGACTTTGAGGGGTTTGATATGGCAGCCGCTGGAGGAAACATCCTCTCCTGCACTAAACGGATTCGGAAAATGGAGCTAATCTTAGGAGGACACAAGATGAGGGATGATTTCTATGTTGTGGATATCGGTGACACGGACATGGTTTTAGGGGTTCGGTGGCTTCATTCATTAGGAGAGTACACCACCAACTACCAAACGATGGAGCCGAAGTTCAAGCATAATGGCAAAGAAGTTGTCCTCAAGGGCCTCTCTCAGAATGGTCCTATGGTAGTTTCAGTAAAAAGGATAGAGCGATTCTTTAGGAGAGGAGAGTAGCATGGGTAGTAGAGTGCTTGATTATAGACACGAATCCACTGAAAGAAGGAAGGACCTTTCCCATTTACATCCAGGCTGTTTTGGACAAAAAGTGCAAAGTGTTTCATGAGATTCTTGTTGGGTTGCCGCCGGATAGGGGATTTCAGTATGTGATAGAGTTAGAAGAAGGAGCCAAACCAGTCATCACTACTCCATATCATCATCCAAGGGTGTACAAAGAAGAGATCAAAAAGGCCATTAAGGAATTATTGGATATGGGACACATACGTCCAAGCTCGAGTCCCTTCGCCTCGTCGGTGGTGTTGGTCAAAAAGAAGGATGGGCCTCTCAGGATGTGCATCGATTATAGAGCCCTCAACAAGAAGACCATCAAGAACCGCTACCCCATTCCTAGGATCGATGAACTGATAGATGAGCTACATGGAGCAGTATACTTTTCCAAGATTGATATACACTCAAGATATCATCAGATTAGAGTTAGGAATGAGGATGTGCATAAGACAACGTTCATATGTCATTATGGGCATTACGAGTTCTTGGTGATGCCGTTTGGGTTAACCAATGCCCCCGCTACATTCCAGTCTTGCATGAATCAGGTATTCGTTCTTCAGCTGAGGAAATTTGTGCTGGTTTTCTTTGATGACATCTTAATCTACA